>CM076582.1:921697460-921819131 GCA_034641835.2 Pinus albicaulis
GCAAGTTGTAATAAAATGAGAGAATGCGACCTTGCGACCTTGCGACTAGGTCGCTGGGTCGCGAGGTCGCAAAGGTGAAGAAAACCGAAAGTATGCGACCTTGCGACCTTGCGACTAGGTCGTTGGGTCGCAGGGTCGCAAAAGGTGGAAAAATGAAGATATGCAACCTTGCGACCTTGTGACTAGGTCGCTGGGTCGCGGGGTCGCAAAAGGTGGAAAACTGAAGATATCCAACCTCGCGACCTTGCGACTAGGTTGCTAGGTCGCGGGGTCGCAAAAGGCGAAAAATCGAAGATATGCGACCTGTTGGGATTTGCGACCTGGGGAAATGTGCGACCTGGGGTTTTATCCTTCTGCCTTTGTCTTTCAAAGATATCATAACCTTGTTCTCCGAAGGCCTGGCTTAGCCCTCACCATGTGAGACAGCAGCCTCTATCTGCCGGCGGTGTTATTTCTGCATTAAGGGAATTTGCATGAAATGATATGTTACCTGCAAGAAAACAGAATCAATCAACATAGTCCCTTTTTCTTCTCATATAATTTGTAGATAAATGAATTTATATTAGCCCTGTACATACATATAATTATCCACGAACGTTAGGGAATCAACACAAAAAATGCAATAATCTATCACAGCTAAAATCAGTTGGACCCCTGTGTGGTCAAATGTTGCGCCATTTTGTCATCAGGGAGAATGGCTCAAGTGGGTTTTCTCTGTGCCCTTCGAACAGCTTGTCTTCGTGGTGGCAAGTCAGGTTATAAGCAGACCAGCACCATTGCTACGTTATTTCCAGTCTTCCAAAGGAAATCTAAAATCATTAATCTGCTGGACCGATTTAACATCGAACCCTAAGCCTCCTTGAATCATCATCTTCGCCATAATTTTCAAGGTGGGAATCTTGTGCTTGCAACAGAGCATTTCGCATCTGCTGTATCGGAGATACGTTAGTCGTTGTTGCACTGGTTAAGATGAGCGTTTCGTTTCTTGTGGGGGATCTATATCCTACGGAAATGGCAGAAATGATGTAGCCGAATCCGTATGCAATTCAAACATGCATTAAAATGAGAGCATGCAGTTTCAAATACCAATTTTGGTTGTGCACTTCGATCCCACCTCTAGAAAACAGATCTATCATTCTGCAAGGCAAATGATACGTGGTTTCTGTTCCTCTGAGTCCAAAAGAATGCGCGCGACCTCACTGTCTCGAAGGCTACCTCAGAGATGATTCGCAGGTCGACTATGCTTACCACGTATGTGGAGGATTCTTCATTTCGATGGGTCTAGAATAAAACGAAAGATTTATCTGCCCCGGAAAGGTGAGGGTTAGTGAACCGATATCCTGCTAACATTTGTGTTGTTAAGGCTTTTCTGCGAACGGATTATGGACAATTTCACTTCTGTGGTGAGCAATGCACTGCATGAAATCGACTTGGGACGTGTGATCTGGTTTTCCAGTGCCTTTGAACAAAGTAACAGCACACGCTTAGGCATTATCGGAAACTGAGCTTTGTGAAGACAGCTCGACGTGGTCAGTAATGGCAATATTGAAAAATCAGATCCCCGCGAATATGTAGCTATAACGCTTTTCTGAATGTGACCAGCGCAGGTTATTAATAGTAGGTTTGCAGCGTGATCGTCTCCTGGAATACTGCTGTCAAGGCTGTAACAATCAGATCTTATCCGCCTTTCTGGAATGTAGTGCAGCATGCCTTTTATGGTGCTGACTTCTTGGCTCACGACTATAGTTTGTAATGCATTCGCCTTCAGTATCGATAAGCTTTTCATACTTACTCAAAACGCGAGCTCCCTTTGTGATTTTGCCGCATAAATTTGGGATGGCCACGTGGAAAACTCCACCTTGCGGTTTTTGACTGTCGACATACCAATATTACAGCGTTGCCACTGTAGAACGTAAATTTTTGACCATCATTATCTCCGCTTTAAAGTTCACCATAATTCTGGTCTCCACCGGCGCCATGCTCGCATGTTATCATATATTCATTACGATGTTGGAGCTTCACAAAATCTGGCCGTTATATGTATATGTTGTGCATGTTTATTATAGATTGAAAACCTGGCATCGGACGTATAGCTCCATGCAATGCTTTAGATGGTTCTGCTTGCCACCTCATATGGTTTTGAAACGTAAGTTGTTTGACCGTCAACCCTACCCTTGGTGTAAATTTGCAATGCAACCTTGGCCCATGAATGCGTGCCCACTTGCAACGGTTTCTCAACGTTCTGCTCCCACAGTCTCCAACGTAGAGTCGACCAACGTGTCCATGCAGCTCCGTTCCACCTTTTATCGTGAGGTTGGACCGCTATATAACATACGTTATCGAACATTTGCGCCTTAATTATAAAGTTGCACTGCAGTATACGTATATATTTGCACTCAAACAAAACCTGCCATCCAATATTTATCCCCATGCAACGTAAATATGGTTCCATGCTTTAACATTTATGGTTCCATGCTTTAAAATATGGTTCCATGCTTCCATGCTTTAACATATGGTTCCATGCTTTAACGTAAATATGGTTCCATGCTTTAACATTTATGGTTCCATGCTTTAACATATGGTTCCATGCTTCCGTGCTTTAACATATGGTTCCACGCTTTAACGTAAATATGGTTCCATGCTTTAACATTTATCATAACATCCCGTTCCATGCTTTAACAAAAAATTTGGCCATCAAATGTTTCATGATAGATTGAAACCCACCATTGGAACGTTTGACTTCATGTTTGAAAAAAAAACAATCTTTTGCCCACATATTTCATATCTCCTCTAAAGAATAAAACTCCGCCTCACCCTTTAAATATAGGTTTCCATATTTGAGTTCATTTGTAGTGTTTTCATGATATCGTTCTTTTAACCTTATATGGTTTTAAAACCATATGGTTGGCGCCTTGGTTTCATATACAACACCACTTAGGCCGATCGAATGTGTGCCAATTCATAATGTCTTGACATGGTTTTTCTCTGCCATTTCTTATGGCTTTGAACCCATATGATTTTACCTTGGTTAAATTGTATAACATCATAAATTTTGCATCCACCGTGTAGCTTGGATTTAACCATAATGCCAGAGTTGCATCATTTCTCACCTTCATATGATTCATGATTGCTTTGATGGTTTTGGGCACCCATTCCTACAGACTTGGACAAATTCACTTAAAAACAGTGTAAAAATCCCCATACGCGATTATGCCCGTACTTTTCCGCGTGTATACGCGAGTCCAGCTGCACTTTTCCGCATATGCCATTAAAATTATGAAAAAATATATAAAAATTCCCTATTTTCGGGCTGGGTTGATGGTTACTCAGGTAGTTCAACCACCCCATCACGTGGCCAACTATTTCCAACTGTTGAAACTACTTGGAGGGAGTATAAAAACCCCTCATGTGTATGGCCTAAGGGAGAGAGAGAATTTATTGATATTATACTCTGTTGGTATTCCCTATCCAAGTCTGATTCCCCGTGCCTCCTGCACTTTCCCAGTTCATTACAAGAAACCCTTGTTTCCTTGAGATGCTCATCTCCCTATATGTCATCTCGTATGCACCAGTTTGGAAGGAATCTTAGTGAGGCAAGGGTGGGACGGATCCGGACGACGGTCTTCTCGAAGATCGTGGGAGGATTCAGGTGATCTCTCCACTCATTATTTCTATACATGCTATTTATAATATAGAAGTACCATCTTGTTCCCGAAATATACGTGTTAGTGTTTGCTTACATATATGAGAATATTTGTTATTTAAGCATTCATTATGGTTTATCTGATGTTTTATATGGATTTCACTAACATTTAGAGTAGATATATGATGTACAACCAGTTCTTCGTGCTTGTTTCTTCTTGTCTTTTAGGTTAAGAAGGAAGAAGGGTTGCTGGGGGTTTGGACCCCGCGGGATCTTATTCAACCGTAGGACCTACGGGTAACTTCCTCGATCTACTCTATTTAGTTTTTCATGAACATGTATGGTTGTGTGAGTCCTTCTTAAGTAGCATGCCCCTACTCTGTGGAGGTTGTAACCCAACGAACCTCTAGGGTGATTTTCCCCGAAACAGAACTGGCGACTCCACTGGGGATCACATTCTTGTGACTCCCCTGTTGGGTGGTTTCAGCTGTTTGATAGGTTGCTGACAGTTTTAACTTTCATTTGCAGTCCAGTTTACTTTTTCTCAGTCAGTCTGAAGTCCTGGTTTCTTATCCAGGCTTGATCCTTTTTGTTTTTTCATTATTTACCTTTGTATACGCGCTTTTTTCTGCACACAGTCGCGTATACACGCAAGTTTGTCTAAAGGGAGTCGTGTATACGCGAGTTTCCTTTAGCACAGTCGCGTATGCACGCTTGTTGCTAAACTGTGAAGTAGCGTATACCTAGGCAGATTTTGAATTTTTGGATTTCTTGACTTTTTGGTCCTTTCTGGCTGTGGAGACCTGTCCCTACAATGTCTTTGCACTCTCTGGATTGTGAAGAAAGTGGTCTTTTGTCTTTTCTCTCTTTCGTTTGATTGAAAACTAGTCTTTTTGGCAAAGTGTTGTTTCTGGTGCTGGCACTTCTGGTTTGAGTACCAAGATAGCTTTCTGAGCATTCTTGGCTGTTCTGCTTTATCAGAACAGAGAGCTCCTGCTCATTTACTCTTTCCTGTCTTTGTGTTTTGCTTGGCACTACGATTTTTGCTCATTTCTTGATTGGTTTTCTTGAGTTCAGTAGGCTAGGTCTTGTTGCAACTTTTGAAGAGTTTTTCTTGCTTCTTCAAAGTTTTTGTTTGCGGCAAGTTTATACTATTCTTCTAGGCTGAGTGGCTGAGTTTTCTTGTCTTCTTTTGCTCTTATTGATCTTGCTACTAGTTAGCTTTATAAGGTTTGGAGCATTGTTGAAGTTTGTGCTTGAAATTCAATCTTGTTTGGTTTGGATTTTGATAGTTTTGCTTGGTCTTTTCGAGCTCTTTCTTTATAAAACTAAAAAGCTCAAAAAACATTTGCTTTGCTTTTTGTTTTTGCATTTCAAAGGCTCAAAAAACATTTTGTCTTGTTATTTTCTTTTGTTGTTGCATTTTCGTTTTCGTTTTGCTATATCTTTTGAAGCTTTTGTGAGGTTTCTTGCTTTTGGTTTTTGGCTTGATAATTGGAAGGGAATTGTCATTCATTTCTTCTTCTTGTTTTTTTAAGCATCTTTGGTGTCTTCATATTAAGAGTTCTTGATTTCGGGAACTAGCTTTCTGGACAACCAAGACGAGTTAAAACTGAAGGACCTTTTGGGAAATTTCACTCTGCTTTAGGAGATTTTGCATCTTAGGATTTGCATGCTTGTAGTTATTTGCATTAGGTGCATTTAAACATTTAGTCAATTTCATAGTTTTTGTGAGTGTGAGTTTGCTATTTGAAAAGAAAAAATACAATTTTTAATCTCGTAGAACCCGTGTAGAGATTACTTTTCATCGAAAGACAATAACTGCATCTGCATGTAGTTAAGTTTTTATTAATTTCTTTTGCGTCAAAAACATCATAAGTTTCATCTCCATATCCTTGTGACTTAACATAACAACCCATTAAAATAAGCGATTTAATCTAAAATCAACTAGCAAGTTTTCTAAGTGTCATACACCAACTAGCTAGGTTGTAGGGCCTTGGAATAGGTGAGTGGAGAGTTAACTCTCCAAGGCCGCTCAAACAAACATAGAAGTTGATTAATTGAGTGAAATCCAACTCCGTGAGGTGGACTGGGAAAGCTCTCATCCGAGAGTCAAGCGCAAGGGGAAGTGAAGGTTGAGAAGAGGGATACCCCCCCTCCGATTAGCTGAATCTGACCTCAAGACCGTTCCGCCCAGCTTCTGATACGGATTGGTGTCCATAGTTGCCGTTCCTAGGTTCCACACAGGTGACTGCGGGGGGGAATACCCGTGGTACCCGAGGCAGACGTCGCATCACTTTCAGCAGTACTTCTGGGGGGTGCCCTTGCGAAGCTTGGGTGCTTGAGCCGGCAAAGGCTGTCGTTAGGAGGTCGACGTAACTGTTTCTGATACCTTCGCTAGTTGTTCTGGGCCCTAATCATCCCAGACTGCTTTCGAGAGGTCCTATATTTCGCTTTCCTGTATTTTGGTGTCCGGTCCTCATCACCCGGAGCGGAAATACTTGGAGGTTGTTTGCTTGACTGTATCTCAGGGATTTTTATTTTAGTGAGTGCTCTTTGCTCCTAGCTTGCCTAGCTTTTCACTTTTTTGAGTCTAATTTAAAATCTATAAAAGTGGCTGATCAAGCGCCTCGACGATCGAGGAGAATCCGAGGGTTATCTCCCGAGAGTCCAGAGCCTTCTTCGAGAAGGCATAGGAGTGATTTAGCAGGTGGTTACCACCCTGTGGCGTCTGACGCAGTGGAGAGAGATCCTCCACAAAGGTCTGAAGGTTTCATAGCTGATTCTGGTGTCGGTCCCGAGAGGAGCGTTCCGCTCACCTCGCGAGTTTTGTTTCCTCAGGAAGAAGATTTTCAAATTGAAGACGTACCTGAGCCTCCTGCGACAGGTCCATCTCCTCTTCCTCCTGACTATCCGTTCGTTGTTCAGTACATCGGACCTGAGTCTGAGAGACCGGAAGATCTTCCGTATCATTCATACCTTTCGATGGCCACGACTGGGAACGCGACTTCTGCCGTGAGTGCTGCAGGCATTCAGACTCCTGCTTCTGTTGAAGGAGGGGGCACTATTGCTTTATCTTCGATTGCTTCTAGTGCTGCTGTGTTTGGCTCTGGTTTCACCCAAGCACATGCTTCTCATTCTGGTCCCTTCTGTTTAGGGATGCCCTCTAGTGGGAATCCCTCTTTTTCCTTTTTCGTTGTTGCAGCTGGATCTACGCCCATGTCTTCTATGGCTAGTGGATCAGCTTCTTTTCAGGGTTTCCCCTTTGGAACTGGGCACATTCCTAGTTCCAATCCTTCTTTAGGGTCCTTTCCGTTTACATCCCAGACCCAGAGTTTCAACCCGTGGTCTGGGGGGCAAAGTTCGACTACTTTTACAGGGTGGAATCCTGTGTTTACTACAGCGGGGGCAGGGAATCATTTTTACGTAGGTCATCAAAAGAATACTTCTTTCCCTTCGTCGAGTGCTTACCAGACCTTTTCTCCTCTTTCTAATGCCTGGAACCCCTATCAGGGGCTCTCCTCTTCATTTCATACTTCAGCGGGGGGAACTGGTCTAGGCTTTGGTAACTCTGTGTTGGGAGGAGGTTCTTCTCATTTTTCTACGAGTCCTTTCTGGCAACCTGGTGCCTTATCAAATCCAGGCTATTCTTTTCAAAATGTAGGGAATTCATCCCATCAAGGATGGAATCCTCAAGCTCCGCCTCGCTTAATTTTTTTGGCAACGTTAAACTTGCCAGATCTGTTGAAGTTGACTAATGATCCGATTCGTTATAGTCTGGGGTGGCCTCCGGTCCCGACCAAACTTCCTTCAGATATTCCATAGTTTGAAGGTAAGAATGGAGAGGATCCGGCTGACCACATCACCACTTTCCACTTATGGTGTTCTTCGAACTCCCTGATCGATGATTCGATTAGGTTGAGATTGTTTCAACGCACCCTAACTGGAAACGCTGCCAAATGGTATATCGAGTTAACTGGGGGAAGTTTTGCTACATTTGGAGAACTGGCTGTCACATTTCTAAACCATTTTCAGTTGCCTGTCCGATATGAGGCTGGGACGGAACTCCTGGCTAATTTTAAGCAGGATGAGGCAACCCACATTTCTGATCACATTCAGGAATGGAGGAGAAGGAAGAGGCTTATTAAAGCTCATATTCTAGGAGAATTCCTTCTCGAATGGTTTCTGAAATCTCTGCAGTCAGACATTTCAAAATATGTATCCCTATCTGGGGTATTTTCTGAGGAGCAGGCCATTTTTAGGGCCCAGCAGCTGGAACTGATCTATTCTCAGTCTGGGGTCCTTTATAAATATTTGCCCAATGCTCCTCGCTCCAAATTAGATTTATCAAAAACTAAGCCCGGTCCGCATGGTGATGGGCTTGTCGGATAGATCAATAGTGGTGCAGCCAGCTTGCTTACTCAACTGCAGCAGTTGTCTTTGCAATCTGCTCCTTCTAGTCAGGCTGTGCCTGCTGAGTCATCACCTTCCCATTCTTTGTCCATAAATGTTGTCCAAGCTTCTGATCCCAAAGGAAATCAACAATCCGATGGGAAGAAGAAGGGCAAGAACGGGAAGGGTAATGCAAATAAAACCAACGAGCGTGTTGGTGAGGGTCAAAAGGAGAAGAAGAAAGTGAATTTTCCATGCAAGCTGTGTGCTGGAGACCATCTCACACACCTTTGCCCTAAAATTCAGGATGCGCAGCACTTGTTAGCCCAGCAGGGTTCTTCTAGTTCCCAGGCTGTGTTAACAAACCCTTTTCCCCAAGGGCAGCAATTAGTTGTTGGCGCGAACCAAAATCCTGGGGCTTCCTCTGGGGGCACCCAGGAAGGGGAAATTCCATCGAACATTTTCATGATGAGTGCTCACGCGGATATCGCTACGAGATCCCATGATTATGGCGGAGAAGAGTCTTCGAAAGCTAAGGAAGTTCCTGATGCTACTGAGCCGCTTCACATTACGAAGCCTATTGTTGAGTCTATGCCTCGGATGCCCAAAGCATCTTCTAAGCGATCAACGATTAATCCAAATGCTAGGGCTGCCCAGAACTACTCGATTGTGGAAGATCTGGCGCAGATTCCTTGTGCTATGTCAGCTTTAGAGGTACTCCAGTCTTGTCTGGCTCAGCGCAGTGCTTTGCTCACTGCCATTGGGGCTATTGATCCAAAAAATTCTCTTCTGATTACTTTTGATATGACTAATTTTAAGAAGAGACTTCCTCATCACATGGCTTTTCATATTAAATCGTCGTATCGGAAGTGAAATATCTTTCGAACGGTTGCTGATGAGGGTGCTTCCACATGCGTGATGTCTCTCGCATGCTAGAAGACACTTGGATCTCCCAAAGCTGTTCCATCTAGCACTGTTCTTACTGCGTTCGATGGTCATTCTCACAGACCCCATGGTATTGTCCCGGCTTTGCCCATCTGTGTTGGGGGCAAAACCGTCAATATAGAGGTTGAGGTAGTGGATGCAGCCTTGGACTACAACCTTCTATTGGGAAGGAACTGGATTTATGAGATGGATGCCATTGCATCCTCATTATTTCGGATTGTATGTTTCCCCCACGAAGGGAGGATCGTTACAGTGGATCAACTAGATTGTCCTCCTGTAGACCTGAATGCGTCTTCTGACTCATCTGTTCCGAAGTTGGATAATACTAAGGCGCCCGTTGAGAATTTAGGAGTTGGAATGTATTCTTCCTTGATGGGTACTTTCGATCTTCCTCCTCCTACGGTGCATATTAATGCTATTTCATCCTCTAAGGCTCCTCTTCGAAGAGAGTTCTTCAGAACTCATTATTTTTCGGATCCTTGGACCATACCTTCCCCTACTGCCACATTAGCGGAAGGTCAAGTGGGTGGAATGGCATTTCCTATTTCTGCAGCTGAGATTGCATATCAGTCTATTGTTGACTCTGCAGAAACCATCCCAGCTCCTCTTTCACCGGAAGAGTTGGATGGTGATGTGGCTCCGGCTTGGACGCTTAGTTCTTCTTCGGCCCAGGATTGCCTTGATACCACTCTTCCATCTGAAGAGGCCATCCTGGAAGCCATGACAGGTATAGATAGACCGTGGGATGATTTGCATCATCGGTCTTACTTCTTACCTAATTTGAGCGAAGTTGAAACAAGTTTTCCGAGTCCTCCGTCTCTTGGTCTTGTTCACCCAGTCTTGAACCCTTTGGCACCAACACAGGTTTATGCTGAAGGGAACATGGCTGTGATTTCTCCTACTATCCCGGTGAACATTTCCAGGGATCCCAATATTATTGAGAATGTCTTCATTGGAGCCGAATGTTCCCATGAAGAGGTTCAAATTTATACCGAGCTCTTTAAAGAGTATAGGGATGTATTTGCGTGGTCTTATGAGGAAATGCCTGGAATAGACCCAACTATTGTCCAGCATGAGATCAAGACATATGAAAACGCTAAGACGGTGAGGCAAAAACTTCGTCCGGTCAATCCTAGGAAGGCAGCAGCTATCAAAGCTGAAGTTGAAAAGCTGCTTAAGGCGGGATTCATTTTCCCTGTTCCTCTGACTGAATGGGTTTCAAACCCCGTTCCCGTAGATAAAAAGCAAGGAACGATTCAAGTGTGCATCGATTTCAGAGACCTAAATAAAGCGTGTCCTAAAGATAATTACCCCACACCATTTATCGATCAGATCATTGACGAGTGTGCCGGTAATGAGATTTTCTCCTTCATAGACGGTTTCTCCGGATATAATCAAATTACTATCCGTCCTGAAGATCAACATAAGACTGCCTTTATTTGTCCCTGGGGTACATTTTCATACAAGAAGATGCCTTTTGGTCTTAAAAATGCTGGGGCTACCTTTCAGCGGGCCATGTCATATGCCTTTCACGACATCAAAAAGATTATCGAGGCATACTTAGATGATTTAGCTGCTCATTCTCGAAAGAGGATGGATCATCCTGGTCACCTCCGGCAAATATTTGAAAGATGTCGTTTTTATAAGATTCGATTGAATCCGAACAAGTGCGTTTTCACGGTTACATCCGGTCGGCTATTGGGATTTATTGTGTCTAGGGAAGGGATAAGGGTAGATCCCTTCAAGGTTGAGGCAATACTTCGATTGCCTCCCCCGTCTTCAATTCGTCAGCTTCAAAGTCTTCAAGGGAAGTCTAATTTTCTTCGGAGGTTTATCGTCAATTATGCCGAAGTTACAAAGGGATTTATGAGATTGTTGAAGAAAGGAGTTCCTTTTCTTTGGGATGACTACGCTCAACGCTCATTCGATGCTTTGAAAAAAGCATTGACCTCTGCTCCTTTATTGAGTCCACCTGATTATAGCAGGGATTTTCTTTTGTATCTGGCAGCAACAGAATCTACCATCGGTATGGTTCTGGTTCAGGAAGATGATGCTCTTGCAGAGCATGTTATTTACTACCTAAGTCGAGGATTGGTAGGACCTGAACTCAGGTACACTCCGATAGAAAAATTAGCTTTAGCAGCAGTTCATGCTGTGTAGCGACTTCGACATTACATTATTCTTCGCAAAACTTATGTTTTGGCAGCTGCCAATCCATTTCAGTTTGTCCTCAGTAGGCGAGTGATTGGGGGCAAATACAATCGATGGATTGTGATTTTACAGGAATTTGATCTTGAGTTCATGTCTGCCAAATCCAAGAAATCATTATTTTTCGCGGAATTGATCTCCGAGTTGCCCTGTGAAGAAGAGATGATCTATGATGAGTCCTTTCCGGATGAACACTTGTTTCTTATCTCTTCACAGGATCCTTGGTACGGGGATATCATTGTGTATCTATAGACTGCGAAGTTTCCCTCTACTTTTTCGAAGGATGAGCGTCGTAAGCTGCGTCACTTGGCCAAGAATTATTGGATTATTGGTGATGCTTTATACCGTCGAGGGGTTGATTCAATCCTAAGACGCTGCTTAACTCTCCAAGAAGCTGAGGTTGTGCTCAATGATTCTCACAGTGGAGCTTGTGGGGGTCATTTATCTGGGCTTGCTACAGCCCAAAAGATTTTGCGTGCTGGATAATTTTGGCCCTCGATTTTCAAGGATTGTATTGAATCGGTCAAAAAGTGTCATCCTTGTCAGGTGTATACTCGAAAAATGCGCGCTCATCCAGCTCCGCTTTTTCCAGTCGTTACTATTGGACCCTTTACAAAGTGGGGTATGGATTTTACTACTTGTAACCCGCCTTCAGCAAAAGGTCACAAGTACATTATCGTAGCAGTAGACTACTTTACGAAGTGGGTCGAAGCTATGCCTACTTTTGGGAACGATGGTGAGACTGCAGCTCTTTTCTTCTTCAACCAAGTCATCGCTCGTTTTGGTATACCTAGAGAGATTGTCACTGACCATGGCAGTCACTTTCAGAATAGTATGATGGCTGAGTTGGCTCTTAAATTGGGTTTCCGGCAGGAGCATTCATCTCCATATTATCCTCAGGCCAATGGGCAAGTGGAAGCCGTGAATAAATCCTTGAAGAAAATTCTTCAAAGGAAAATTGATAAACATAGATCCAACTGGCATATTATGCTATATCCTGCACTTTGGGCATACAGGACGTCAGTGAAAACTGCAACTGGCTTTACTCCGTTTCAGTTAGTGCACGGGGTGGAATCCGTATTTCCTATTGAATGTGAGATTCCTTCTCTTAAATTAGCTGTTGAGCTTCTTCCTGACACTTCCAGTCTGGCAGAACGGCTTCTTCATCTGGAACATCTCGATGAGCAGCGTCGGGATGCCGCCACGATGAATGAAGCGCATAAAAACCGAGTAAAAGTTCAGTACGATAAGGCGATCAAGCCTAGGGTCTTTTCGGAAGGTGACCTTGTTTTGGTCTATGCCCAAGAAAAAGATGCCCTGGGGGCAGGAAAGTTTAAGTCTATGTGGTATGGCCCCTATATCGTTAAAAAGGTCCTTAAGAAAGGAGCATATACCTTGGTTGATTTCGAAGGGAACGAGTTGCCGGAGCCCCGAAATGGGCTCTATTTGAAGAAGTATTATGCCTAGGCTTCGGCCTGGCATGTTGCTTTTGTTATTCATCTACTCTCGGAGGCAATATCTTTGGGTGTTGATTCGTTGGTAGTTTTCTTGGACTCTCAGCTGGTGGTGTCGCGGTTGAACAATACTTATCGGGTACGAGATCCATTTTTATTACGATTGTTCTTGAGGGTACGTTTGTTACAAAGGTCATTTCAATTTTTAACTTTCATTCATATTCCTCGAGCTGAAAATTGGTTTGCTGACTCATTAGCTAATCAAGCATTGGATTGGCATATTAATCATTCCATACAATAAAATTTAATCATCAAAAACATCATACATTTGATACATTTATCACATCACATCAAATATCGCTGTATATATATCATCAAAGTGTTCAAAAACTTTACAAAATTTGGATCCATAAGGTCATACAAAACTTGGGCTTATGCCCCCATCATGTTCAGTCTCAAAAAAGAATATACAGTCATCTAATACATAATATCTGTCTACTCCTGAGGTCCCTGCCCATAAGTCGTGTTCCTATAGAACGTGACTGCAGTGGCAACTCGGCGGAATAATCTAACCCAGTCTCGGGGCACTCCTACCACCCGTCTCTGGATGGCTTCCGGTAGATCCTCCACAGCAGCCATAGGTATTTGGCGGGTTAGTCCCTCCAAATTCCTCTGCACAGCCTGGAGGGTCCTATCTGAATCCACAGTATCAGCTTCGCCCCTACGGCGCTTATGGTGCGGTAGGCCCTCAGGACGAACTGGTCCAACATCTGAATCATGATCATTTTAAATTGTCAGTCATTATGAATCCAATCAAAAACATGTTTGTTTTCATTTTTTCATATTTGAAAAAATCCAAAAAAATTATATAAGTCAAAATTTTTTGCAAACTTACCGACTGTGCCCCATGTTGTGCCTGGTGGAAGAACTAGATCTGGATCTCCATGGAAGTCCATCCCGGCATAGGGATAGTCGTCCACTGCGATGATTTGTTCTCCCCACCAGCGGAAGAACTCATCGTCCCATGTGGTTCGGGGTACCTCACTACCCCCCAATCTCTTCATCATGTCCGCCCAACGGGCAATTCTTGGGTCCCGCAGGCTACTGATGGTAGAGATAACTCTGGGTCTCAATGCTGGTATCTTCTCAAAGAAGAATGTTGTCAAAATTGTACCGTAGCCAAAGTGTTTGGTCTTTGCTTGGCGGATTGAGGTCAACTGTTGTTTCATGTTCAGTAAAAGGGCTATGCACCAATCATACACATGAGTCAAACATTCTACTGCTATGCTCATTTGCGTCCTGGATGCCTGATGTAGAGAGGCAGACCCTGCCACTCTGGCGATGGTGAAAAGGAGGATTTTCATGTGCAAATCCCGTAAATCTTTAATTGCAATCTGAGTTCCAACCTTTTTGGAACCCTCTACGCAATACACGTGGACATAGTCTTCCACGGTTAACCCTCCCAGGGGCTTCCCGTGCAAGTCTACTGGTTCTCCTCTCCGGGAGAGTCCAGTAATAAAGTATATGTCTTCCACTTCAATGCGTATTGGCATCTGATCTATCACGAAACAGTCTTGATCTGGTTCCCAGTAATTGACGAGCATTTCTAGCAACCGAGGATTGCTTTTCATATTTGGCATTTTAAAGAATTTGAACAATCCGCAATTCCGAAGGATATTTTGCGTTGCTCGATCTTGCATGACCTCTTGGTCAATTGCGCTATGCTCACGTTCTCTCCATGAGATTGTCATCCTGTCAAATTTCATAAAATCATGCATTAGCCACGCTTTTTAAGTTTCGGACCTGCGCATACGCGACTTTTTCTTTGCACAGTCGCGTGTATACGCGACTTGCCTGTAATGAACCCGCGTATGCGCAAGTCCGCATTTTTTAGCAAGGGTTTTAAGGGTAAAATTCACTTAATTTTAATTTCCAAATGGACAAAATGATTTGCAAGGATGATTGAGGAGCCTACCTAAAATTTCGGCGCGATTCGACGGTCGGTTGTTCCTGATTTGACGAAAGAAGTTTTTTGCTCCAAAGCACTTTTTTCCAAATCAGCAATGCAATAATGAACCAAATATGAGGTAATTTGTCTATTTATGCCTAAAAAGTTGAAAATTTTCGCAAAAATTTGTTATGCTCATTTTTTCGATCTATCTTAAGCTGCATAACTCGAATGCTTGGAAGTGCCTAGTTTGGTATGTTTTCAGGTACATTTTGACGATTTTGAGATTTTTCCCGGTTTTTGATCCATGATTTCCGACTCGTCACGGCAGGTATATGATCTTCACTGGCATATAGGTTAGGGAAATCACTCTCCGTTGCATCTTGCATACTAGCCTCCATACTGATCACTTGCCATAGGGTCGATCCCATCAAGTCATGAGTATTACACCCATTTCACTCGCCGATTATTTAATCATGACTTGATGGTAGAGCCTTCCTTTACATGGGCTTCCTAGTTAGTTCCTCGCTATGACTTGTTGCCCATGCTGCTTTTTATGTAGGCTCGGGAGTCCTCTTTAGTCTCGCCATGTCTTATGTGTTGAAGCTTCATTCTTCTTCTTCATCACTTATCATTTTTCTGGCTTTTACCCTAGAGGCTCCCTGGTGTCGTTAAGTTGTATCACTGCATTGCATATTGGCTACTTGTTTATCCTGGCCTTTAGCCGGCTTCATTTGGACTCGATGTTTAAGCCAACTTTTGACCTTGACTCTCTGTACAAGTTAACCATTGCATGTACTTAGCTATCACGACTTGACACCTTTTACCCATGGATGGAACGTTCCTTTGAGTATCGCTTACCAGTTTTCGCCACCTTGCATTGAGCATAGGATTGTTCCAATCCCAGGAACTAGTGCATCTGATTTTTTGATACTCGTTCTATCCATTATACCATAGCATTCTTTTATTCTTTTTCAGGCTTATTATATGAAAAAGACAAAAAAATCAAATATAACAAAAAGAGCGGGAACGGGATGTATCTTCGTTATTTTGATGGCAGTACAGAGTCAGTTTGTCACCCTTGAACAAAGCACATTTACTTATATATATCTCCTTCATTTGGGATGGTTTTAGTTTTGACCTAGGTTCAGCTTTTACCATGTTTCACTTGTCAGTCCTCCCCCGGTTGGTTATCTCTTCCAATCATATGGAGAGTTTGTTTTGCCTCCTGCATGGCAGACTTATACAGTGTCACTTTTTACTGCCATGGTCATCACGAGTCGTGCTTTTGTTCAAGGGAAGTCTAGCCTGAGTCGGCCATTCTGCGGTGTCTCTTGACTCATTATTCAGTCGGCCTTCCCGGTCTTGTCAGTATCATGTTCTATCACATCGGATGTTTTGATCTTCTGCTCGTGCTGGTTTGAGAAGGTCCCCATTGACTTCTTGCCGGCGGGTTTGTCTCTTATCGACTACGACACATTGCTCTGAGAGAAAACCTAGAGCCGCACCCTAGGCCTATTTCCATCATTGATAGGTGACCTTGTGCTCAGCATTTGATCATCATCATGGGTCTTTGACTGAGTGGTTTCCCCTGTGTTCGACGTCAGCACACATTATCACACTTGGGATTCGTGCAGTACCTGGATTTCCATTTGACCCTATCGGTGGATTTCTCGCCTCTGTGTCGGCTTTCATTATTGGTTGGTTCAGAGGGTTTCTTCCGTGCGCTAGCTTCATCTTGTGCACGTCGGAAACGTACTTCGGTTTTGGTTCCATCACTCTCCTTCGTCCGATTCCTTCCAAATCTTGGCCTGCGGGTTACACTCGCGCTGGACTGATGTGGGATGCCTTAATGCCTTCCTTCAAGCAGATCTTTTCCCATCGACTCCGACTCATTGCTCTGGGAATAAGGTCTAGAGTCTTTTTGTCAGTACCTTAGGGTTTGCAGTCATCAGTGGCAGACTCTTCGCTATCGACGGTGGGGATTCATCATTGCCTCCTGATTGGTAGATTCTTTCAAGTGTTCGACTTCAACTCATTCATTCACACTTGTTAGATTGTACTGGGGCACCTTGACACTCATTTTCATTATCGGTGGGTTGTCTCGCGTTGGTTAACGGTATACATTATTGACCGGTAATCCAACGATTTCTCACATGGTCGACTTCAGCTCATTTATTCCCATTGTGTAGAATTGTGCCATAGTGATCGGTGAAGACCTTGGGTTGCATCAACATTTCTCGGTTCACTTTTGACAGTCCATTCAGTTTCTGCCAGTGATGCCATCCACCCTTATATGTTGCGGTTCAGTACAACAACATCCTATATGTTGGCTCCCGAGTTGCGTGATTGTACCGTTTGTTCCACCTCTTATGATTCGGTACTTGGAGATTCAGTTACTTATATGATCAGACATCCAGTTGCACCATCTTTGATCAGCTTTCTATATGTGATACTTGGACATTGATTCGGACTTACACTTCCGGGCCATGCTCAGATGATTCATTGTGTACTTTCAGTTCAGCTATACTTGTATACATGTTGGATCTATTCACTACTTTCTATATGATGTATTTTTGGACTGAGCATGGGTATTGTATACATGTTGGATCCATTCACTACTTTCTATATGATGTATTTTTGACTGAGCATGGGTATGCCCGCCTCAGCATGAGTTGACTCTCTGTTTTCTTTCATTGGTTTTTGGCAGGCTGAAATCTGGTGAAGTCCTCTCTTGTCCTTGCGAAGTTCTTTCTATGTGTATAATACATTTCGGCCATCATGTACCCCTTCTGACCTCATATATTAGGGGGCATCTGTTATAGCATCATTTCTCACCTTCATATGATTCATGATTGCTTTTATGGCTTTGAGCACCCATTCCTACAGACTTGGACAAATTCACTAAAAAACAGTGTAAAAATCCCCATACGCGATTATGCCCAGACTTTTCCGCGTGTATACGCGAGTCCAACTACACTTTTCCGCGTATGCCATTAAAATCATTAAAAAATATATAAAAATTCCCTATTTTCGGGCTGGGTTGATGGTTACTCAGGTAGTTCAACCACCCCATCACGTGGCCAACTGTTTCCAACTGTTGAAACTACTTTGAGGGAGTATAAAAGCCCCTCATGTGTATGGCCTAAGGGAGAGAGAGAATTATTGATATTATACTCTGTTGGTATTCCCTATCCAAGTCTGATTCCCCGTGCCTCCTGCACTTTCCCAGTTCATTAGAGGAAACCCTTGTTTCCTGGAGATGCTCATCTTCCTATATGTCATCTCGTATGCACCAGTTTGGAAGGAATATTAGCGAGGCAAGGGCGGGACGGATCCGGACGATGGTCTTCTCAAAGACCGTGGAAGGATTCAGGTGATCTCTCCACTCGTTATTTTTGTACATGCTATTTATAATACAAAAGTACCATCTTGTTCCCGAAATATACGTGTTAGTGTCCGCTTGCATATATGAGAATATTGTTATTTAAGCATTTATGATGGTTTATCTAATGTTTCTTATGGATTTCACTAACATTTAGAGTAGATATATGCTGTACAACCAGTTCTTCATGCTTGTTTCTTCTTGTCTTTCAGGTTAAGAAGGAAGGACGGTTGTTGGGGGTTTAGCCTAACGAGGATGCAGCTTCAACCGTGAGACCTACGGAGTAACTTCCTCAATTGCCTTTTAGTTTTCCGAACATGTGGTTGTGTGGGTCCTTCTTGGTAAACATACACACCAGCACATGGGGGGTTGTAACCCCAACAGCCTCTGGTGATTTTCCCTGAAACAATTGTAGATCTAACAAGATCACACAATCAAATGTATTCCACAAGGCCAATACTGTATGAAAAATGAAAAGGATTTTGCAACCAAAAATACCTTAGGAAACTAATTCAATTAGATACACCAAACCATCATCAAAAAGGAAAACCAACCTACTCAAAAGGCAAGCGTTTACCTCTTTTGACAAAATTTTGAGTTCCAAAACAAGGGCCTTTATTGTCTTGTCAATGCCCCTAGTAATTTCAATGGGGTTTGCACCTGCTGCAAAAACCTAAACAAAAAGGTTTTATTTCAAATTATTTTCCACAAATTTAAGATACAACCATTGTCAGTTTTGTATTTCCTAACAAGCTCATAAATTTTGACAAAAGAACCAAAATTTTTTAATACCTGATAGCAATTTTTTCACTCAAAAACTATCTTAGACTTAATAAGCGCAACCTAAAACTAAAAAACTGAACACCATAAGACCCTACAAAAATGAATATATGATCTTAATCTAGTACTATCGACAAAAAGTTACCTTTACACCCTCACTTATTAAACCCTGTGCTGTTGAATTTTAACTTCAACTGCTGCAGCAGAAGGACGGATGCAGCAACAACATTTTTTTTTGGAGGTTGCTTGCACGCCATCCAGAAATTTAATTCAGCATTTAAAATTCCTACAAGTTTTTTTTGTAGACGGCCGCAGCCATATTTCTATACAGGATTGTATTTAAACACAACAACCAACATTAATGCAATTCATCAACCAGAAATTAAAGAAATAGAAATTTACCCCCCAGTTTTGTAAATTCAAAAGGAGGACATGTGGAGCATTAATATTGGATCGCATGAAATTGAAGGGAATCTGAAAACCTGAAAACCGGACCCAAATTTTTTATAAGGCACATTGGATTGAGAATTCACGTTACAAATTAGGCAGACGTCAGCATCCCATTTTGGAACGCGAATTTGGTTTGAAATTCAATCTATTCAGACTTTTGAAGTCCGACGGAAAGGGTTCTTTAATGTTTTAATAATTTAATTTTATGTATGCTTTAATATATACATATGTTTTAAACATATTTTATATATATATCATATGCGAAATGAAAGGTGGGCCATAGAATTTAGTTTTAATTTTATTTTTTTTAAAAGAGGGTTTATTATAATATGTTTTATATGTTACGACATATAAAAATAAAAAGGAAAAAAAAGCTTGGTAGTTTTTTTTATAGACAGTACGTAAATTTTTTATTACACAGTAGTGTGTAAAAAGTGAAAGACCGAGTGTAACTTTTTAAGTGTGTATGCACAGCAGTGCGAAAGTGAAAAACACAACAGAGTGTTTTAGAGACAGAGTATGTTTGTTTTGAACAGACAGTGAGTTGGTTTTATGCACTGTGTTTTGTAGCAGTCATAATTTTGTAATCCCTCTCAGTGAGGAAGAAGTGTAATAGTTTTTTTTTGAGTTATTGAAGGGAATAGAAGTTTTTTTTCAAAGTATTGAAACTTTGTCTCTTGTCAAAGAAATTTTTATTTTCTCTGTGTTAGAGGAAGGGAGATTTATTCTCCATTCATTGTTCTATAATTTTTCAATATTCCAACATGTGCAAGAACAAAAGATGTTGTGGTTCCATCCCCAGCTAAATCATTTGTCTTTGCCGCAGCTTGCCTTACCAACTTGGCCCCAATATTTTCAACTGGGTCCTCTAATTCAACCAATAAAAAGGCCAAAACCATAGCATTGAGATACATTTCATTACACTGTCAATAACAATAAAATTTGACTCAACCGTAACCCTTTCCTTTTATTGTTGTGAAAATATTTATGCATTACTCTAATGTTGCTAGTCCATAGGCCAAGTAGACCACTGGGTAAATAATATGTTTCCTTTCACCTTTGAGTTTTCAAATTATGCCTACCAAATCTAAGACATTTAAGAGGGGGAACTAATACAACGTTAAAAACAGAACCAGAGCACACATCTACAAATTACCTCCTTAGCTACTGTCACACCATAATTAACTATTTTCGGAGAACCATGCTTGCTCTCCAAGACAACATTTTTCCCTTCGCCCCAAGGGTGACTCCAACAAGATCAACAAGTTTGTTCACACTGCCTGCAAGACAAATTGACAATGCTTCCAGTAAGTGTGAAATTGAATGCCAGACCATATACCAAAACAAACCTCCATGAAAAATTAAAATAACACATTAAAATTGAATATAAGGGGACAACGAAAGATCCACCGCAGTGAAGTTTCACGTGCAGGTGACCTTCCTTTAAACATAATTTTTTCTCTGACCTACCATTTTTTTGTCACTAAGCCATCCTTGTTGAAGTACAACTCCTTTTCCATCGCTCTTGTATTAACTACCTTCTCTCTGTCTCGTAATCTAAGATTCCCTCTTCTACTTGAGCGATTAAAGGAAATGGGTGAAAAAACCGAAAGAGAAGACAATTGTCTGCCATAATTATCAAACATTGCACCCAACTTCTTCCCCTTTCCATTGTTACCCAATGAGGTAGATGTGGCAATTGTTGTCATACTTCCCAAAGCAGAGGCCATGTTCTCTTATGCTGAATATAGAATTACAAGATCTTCATATTAGTATGAACCTTAAAAAACATGACTCCCATTGCTAAAAACCACTTTTAAGTTGTAACAGGCAAACTAAAAAACTATCGCAACTTTTTGCAACTTCTGGAGCATTAAGAGAGAAATAACCAAAGAGAAATACAACCACAATCCTCATTTTAATGAGACTGGACTATATATTTTCATTAAGATAATAGAAAGAAATCACGACTATATTAAGGCCAGCACAAAACAATCTTTAACCAGTGTCTCTCGCGGCCTTCAGGTTGCCATACTAGAGGTTACATATTTTTAATTTAAATTCTTGACCTCTTGTGCCCATATATGAATGCATCCAATGGGATATATACATAAAATTCTCCTTTATATCCCCAAAAACAAATTCCCTACTAAAAGAGCACCAGTATTGATGGATCACCCCACAACATCCAACCCACTAGAAACAGTGAAAAAGGAAACCCGAGAAAACTTCTGAAATATATCAAGATGACTATATGGGTGGTTCTTATGAATCAACCAACCATTTAGAACATGCTCATCAATCCAAACCATGAGTATTATGTGACGATATTCAAGCAGGCACTGAATCGGATTTCTGAAGCTATGTTAGAGAAACCCTAAACTCTCACTGAAAATAGGTGAAAAGTGGAAACACTCAGAGATTGACAAGTACCAATTGGTACAAGTGGTATACAATTGGCATGCTCAAACAACGAGGTGATGCAGGAATGACATGAGGGAGAAAATATCAGAAAATCCCCAAATCTGGAGAACTAAAGCTCATCACCAACCTAAGATTGACAACTTTACATGATGTAACCTATGAAATCGTAAATGGAGAAATCATAGTAACAATAAAGTAACCTGTGTAACAATAAATTCGGATTCATCCTGGGAGTGGTAATGGGAGAAATCATAGTGAACAACAGGAAACATGCAGAGTTTCTTACAATCAAATAGATGAAAAAACACATAAAAAAACCTAGATAATAATCATGAACAAGCTTAATATTGAATTATGAACTGTAAAGGAACTTACAAAATGTGACATTACGAACCTGGTCAAGCGCACAAGCAAAAATATCCTGGACATGACCCTGGTTGACAAGTTGTATTGCTCATGATGCAAGAGGATTTGTACCTGCACTGCCAAGTCAATCAAATTCCATCATTATCTATACAATAAATACAAGTAATTGATGTAGTATTTTTTACTCTAAGATGCATTCTTATGATAATGTTAGAACATATGTTGAAAATGTCAAAACATACCTGAATAAGCTCCTCTTCGTTTCAAGAACAATTTATTGGAGTCGCATGAACTTGGAACAAGCCTCCCACGATCTGAAAGAGTAGCAACTAAGTCAACGGTGACTTTTTTGTTGCTACACTGGATCGAGGGTGGTTTGCTCCAAGATTAAATCGCTCCAATAAATTATTCTCTACTAAACAGGGCCAACCACGTGAAGGTGGAAGCTCTTATGGCCCCTCCCCCCCCCCTCCCATCACTCTCAATTCCCCAATACCCAATCTATATTTCATTTTTTACTTTCATGAGCATAAAAAAAAATATTCAATAACTAATAAAAAAAAATTTCAACAAAAAGTACGCAAGGAAACATTGCAATTAATGCTTGACATAAAAATAGTATGATAAATGAGTTTTTATATAACGCAAAAAACGTTCCAAGTATGGTAACGTTTGTCTTATAATAATACAATATTTTACATTGTCAAATTTTCTTTTTCTTCTTCCTATTTTTAAAGCTTCTAATTACATCATCAATATCATCGTGCTCTGCTCCTGTTTCGTGCCTTTCAACCCGCACTGCTGACCTAGTTGCGTATTCACGATGTCTGGGCTCATCCAGTGACGGGGCATCGCCTACAAAAGCAGATAATATTAAATTTTAATTGTCAGTTTTTAAATATCATTGAACTAGTTCGGTAATATTAATAAAAAAAATTGCAATGAGATTATTTACAGTGTACCCGGTTGTAGCGACCTAGTTGCATGGTCACGATTTCATGTACGGTGTCTATATCCCTCCCAATGAGCCATTACCTACAAAAATAAATATTAATTTTAATTGTCAATTTTTAAATATCATTGAACTAGTTCGGTAATATTAATAAAAAAAATTGTGATAGGATTATTTACAGTACTGTTGTGTGTGACTAATTCTTTATGTAAGTCACGATGTACGGTCTCATCCGGTGATGGGGCATCTAAAAATAGATATTATTAATTGTAGCCCTCGGGTTTTTAAATATCATTAAACTGGTTCGAAGTAATATTAATAAGGAAATTCAATGAGATTATTTACGGGTGCACGGTTGCCACTATCGTTGCGTAGTCACGATGTACGGTCTCATCTAGTGATGAGATTGCTACTAAAGAATAGTAATGAATTTTAATTGTTAGTTTTTTAAAAATATATTAAGAACTATTTCGGTAATATTAATAAAAAAAATTGCAATGAGATTATTTACCTGGTGCACCAGTTGTCGTCGTTGGGACTGTTGCCCTGTCTTCCTCTCTGGTGGTAAGATCCTCAAGGGAAACATTATCTGTCATTTAAACAAAATATTTTATAAGGACAACCATCAAGGTATAACTAGAAAAATTATAAGTGGAAATTAATTACCGTCACGGCCCTCACTGATAGTAGCATTGTCAGCCTGGTCCCCACTACAATGATGAGGTTGCACGTGAAGATCATCTACATCTGGCTCTAAAACTGGGTTATTTGCCTCATCGATAGTGCTACTCCCCTGATTTAAACAAAGTTGTTAGACATTAAATTTATGGACGAAAACAAACATACTGAAAGGTTAATGTTTTACCTTGTCAGTCATTCTAGATCTTAGGACCTGCCCCAAGCTTCTGTGATATTCAACTACGGTTTGATAGCTGAAATGGAAAGCGATATTTTTATCTTCCTCTATAGTTTCTGTTTCGAATTCATCACCCTACATTACATATGATTGTGTATTTTTAATCATATTTGATATGATTACAAAAACGTTGGAAGGCGATACAATTAATTATAAGATGTTTAGCTACTTAATTACAATTCTTGTGGCTAATTTCAAGTAGCCGCCCTGGCCTAGCTTGTGATGGCCCTTTTTTTTCAATCCTGGCTTTGGTTGCCTTTGAGGTGTCAGGAAACCTAGCATCAAAAGATTGAACTCAGATATGACATAGCACACTTTTATTTTAGAAATAGAGAAAATTAAAGCTATTGAATTAAATTTGTAATTTACCTTACGGGTCCAGTTGGCGTTTTTCCTTCTTTCTTTGCCCTTTTCTCTTTTCCATCATGGATGAGTGCTCTCCATTCACTCTTTGGAACTATGAGAGGACACTCGTATCTAGGGTTAAATTTCAATTGCGTCCTATAGGTGTCCCTGGTATATTTCAAATATTTGCCGGCTACCTGAGCCACCGTTGTTCTGTCAAATGTGCTGACCCCAAAAAGGGCTTCTAGATAATCTAGAAGTTATTTTTTCAGGTTGGAATTCTGGGAATTCCACCCTGTGCGTATGGTTGGGCCAAAAATTACCAACTCATGGCTCTCCAAAAACTTGTAGAACTCATTTTTTCCTACACAGAAAAAAAAAATTCATTAATTTAAAAATAAAAATCATGATAAATATGTTTTATATAAAGTACATGAAATAGTTAAAATATTAAAATTTACCTGGGAGTTGTACGTGATTTATAGGGACACCTTCATCGTTCACCAAGAATGTGCCATTAATGGTTCCTGTGGAGCTGACACGTGTAGCTCCAGGAAACGCAATAATGTAGTTGGCCATATTAGCCTCATCATTGCCAACACGTTCAGCGGTTGGCTGGGTGTCTGCTTGGGCAGGGTGTGTTTCTTGGCTGGCACCTAAGGAGTAGAAGGTGTACGAGAGGGTTACTGGGAAATCTCTTGCCCTTTTGTCCCACTACCACCAACACCAGGTTCAGCAAGTTCCAGAAAAAGCTACATAAAAAAGAAATTTTTGTTAGTTTAGTCAATGTAAAAATTAAAAATCAAACTATCACAATTCATCTCATCCAGAACAAAAAAAATATCCTTTTGGATTTTAATTATTACCTGATATGTTTCTAACTGGCTCATAAGTTTTTTTATCCTCTCTTCTGTTTCAGGTGTTTCAGGTGTGTCTATCAAAGTATTAAATTCCGACCTTGCATCTCGTGCCTTTTCTTGCAACAAGAACACTGGAGATAGGGATGAAGAAAGCTCTTCCTCAAAGAGGGAATCATCAGTCATACCATGGCTAGGTGTCTTCATATTTTAACAAAACTAATATTATTTCAATTATGTAAATAATGAAAATGCCTAAAGATAGAGCAATGCTGTCACTTTACATGTTCTTTTGCTGGCCTCTTTCCACGATCATCCCGTCTCGGGGTTGTTCCTGTACTGCCCTGATCAGTCTGCCACATTGCAATAAAATTATAAATGTAAAAACTTGAAAACAATATCTAACTTGAAAACACAAAATTAAAACTGAAATAATTTCTAATAAGACACCGGAAGACAGAGTTAGAGTTTCAAATATGCCTTGCATTGAATTCAGTCCTAGAAACATGTCATTGCACATTAAGGCACCCAAACAAGAGACGAGTTGACAATGAAGACCTTATTGAATATATGGTTGGAGCAACTTCTAGTAAACTTGTTGTGAAGACCTTGAGGACATTTTTGGAGCAACATTGTTGAAGCTGATGGTATAGCATTGTTGGAGACGATCTTGAAGGGCCTTGAAGTGAAGCTTTGGAGCAACTATTGAAAAATCCTTAGAGCATTTAAGTAAGGCACTTTCTATCTTCCATCACCTTTTTCCTTTCAATATCCTTTAAATGATTTTGTTGATATTTAATGTTTGAAACTATGTTGCCAGGAAACGTGGGTTCGAGGACGGGGACGGAGATGGGGACGGGGATGGCATTTTTTGAAACAGGGTGCGTGGGTTCGTCTGGGTATTTTTATATTAATATATATTATAATTTATATATCATATATAATACTATATTTTCTAAATTATAATTTATAAATTATAAATTTAATGACACTAATATAGTAATTTGTAAATTACTAATAATTTATAAACTTTAAACTTTAAAGATTTAAACATGCACATCATTCAAAATTCAAGTTTCAACATTCACATGTGACATTTGTCATTGAAATTTAAAAATTTCTAGTTTGATAATATCATGATTCATATATGATATCAAGTGAAAATTGGAGCTCAGTTTACATATTAATAACTTATAATAAATTAGAATCATGATTCAAAATTTCAAAATATATGTCCATTGGCATACTAAATTCAAAATTTGCCTCAAGGCATCTCCAAATGGCAAACTGTAAACATGAACTAAGAAATTTTGATATACTAAAATAAAAATAGCTAAATCCTAATAGTGAGCAATGACTTCCTCAAGCCATATCATCAACATCCATGTCATCAACATCACTTAGATCTTCACTTAGCATGCTATCCAAGTAGGAATCACTCTCATCTTGAGGCTCTGGCTCATCCATAGAAATTTGAGGATGGATGTTTGTGGTAAGTCTACGCTTTCGCTGGGTAAGTTATGAACTTATGATTCATGGATAGGTAGGTATGTTTTAAGGTTTAATTTTTTATTTTTTTTAAGTTTTAACTTCCCCCTTTATAATTGACTATAGCCTATGGGGTTGGATAGGCTACTTTGTCCTCCCTTGGGCAATTTAATTATAAGAGAACATTACAATTGGAATATTGTTCACTTCCACTGTTGTTTTGTATAATATTTCATAGTAGTCCCAAGGCAGAAAATTCACAGAATTAAGATCCAGGAAACCTCTGGTTAAGAGATTAAATTTCTGTTACATTTAAAGTCAAAGCCAACAGAAATTTCTTCACCAGTAACTACTCTGTCTAAGCCATGCCTAGTATGATAGATATGCTATTTGTCCAGTTTTGCATCATAGTCATAGTAGCTACAGCACCTTT
Organism: Pinus albicaulis; assembly: GCA_034641835.2. NCBI lineage: Eukaryota > Viridiplantae > Streptophyta > Pinopsida > Pinales > Pinaceae > Pinus > Pinus albicaulis. The sequence continues at coordinate 921,724,447 of CM076582.1, forward strand.
GGTGTGAACAAATAATCCCTCTTGGAAATTAGGTTGTGTATGTCCAGATTGTATTCGATCAACCCCATGCCAATAAACCTGTAGGAATAATTTTATACATCTACTATAACAGAGCTGTAACTTTAATGTCTAAGACTTATTTACCATTAAAAAATAGAAATGTTTATTTCTGAGGTTTGATCTTTCTAAATATGCCAGACTAATTCATCCAAATAGCATACCAATTCATTTGAATCAATTAAGTTTTAAATCTTAAGTTTTAAAATTTAATTGTAATTTGTATGTTTTAAAAAATAGTTAGAAACAATACCATTTAAAAACTAGGGTTCTCAGTCCTTGGCATTCCTTCACTTGGGCCTAGGGGCACACTAGAATAATTTCACACTAAACCATGCAAACTTAAAAGTAACTTAATAGATCCATAAAGTAATAATAATCATAATTCCTAATTTCCTATTGTATGATATGATGCAAATTATTCAAACATGAAGCAATGAAGACATGCAATGTCTGAATTTCAAGATTGATGAACCAATACAAGAAGTTAGAAACTACAAATTTGATTCAATACTCTGTGTCCGAACTCCAGGAAGGAATCTAGTTTGTAGTACAGAACATGCATTGTGTATTATCAATTCTTAATTGACAACAAATAAATGACATCTACCTCATCAATTCCTTCCCATTTTGTGTTTTTATGTTACATTCCTTATAAAAGTGTTAAATTTCTCTCAAAGTAAGCAACCACTGAATGAAATAAAAAATAGTTGAGATATGATTGAGAAATGGTCATTTATTTCTTTCAAGGATCTTCACGATTTCTTTGGTTGTTTTTCATCTAAAGAAACAAGAAATGACCTAAGAAACTATCATGATGTAATATAAGAAACAACATGGTGCAATGGCCATTTTCAAAGCCAAATGATGTCCATTGAGGACATGGCCTTTATTTGGTTCCTGTTTCATAGGAGTTTCAGGTAGAAATGGAACTTTGTTGTACCATTTCCAGTAGTAAAAAGGGAAAAACTTCTTTTTCCATGGGAAATAATTTACCTTTCCTTTTTCAAGATAATCTAAATCACAAAAAATATGAACTATACTGCACACATTCTTGGATAATGTGAAAGTGGAAAAGGAATACCCTACACGAGTGATGCACACATGTACATTTGAACACTAATAGATTTTTGTAGTTGAAATGCAATGCTTGTTTTCATTTAAATGTAGGGTTTTTAAAGCAGGGAGAAATAATGGCTGCCAAATTAATAAGCGTTTCTTTGGGAAAAAATTTAAATCTTGTATTGGGTGATGAAGATAATAGAGGGTATTGAATCTTGATTCTTGACATCTAGAGAGAACCCTACAGCCTAACACAATCCAATGGAATTGACCAAAAAAACCCAAATAGAGTCAACCCTACTATAGGAGGAAGGGCCTGCAGTAAGAACTTACCATTTTGCAAGAGCTGAGGGCGAATGTTGTTCTGCAAGAGCTGAGGGTGGACGTTGAGGGCGAATGCAGGGTGAATGTTGTTCTGCAAGAGCTCAGGGAAAATGCTGAGGGTGAATGCTATTCTGCAAGAGCTTAGGGAAAATGCTGAGGGTGAATGCTATTTTGCAAGAGCTCAGGGCGAATGCTGAGGGTGAATGCTGTTCTGCAAGAGCTGAGGGAAAATGATGAGGTAAAATTTTGTTCTGCAAGAGCTGAGGGCGAATGCTAAGGGAAAATGTTGTTTTGCAAGAGCTGAGGGCAAATGTTGAGGGTGAATGCTATTCTGCAAGAGCAGAGGGCGAATTCATGCATGATATCAGACGTTAATGTAGCTATTGCGACGGATATAAGTTTTGTATTTTTAATAAAATCATTTTTCATGTAGCATTGCATAACATAATTTTTATTATTTTTATATTAAATCTGCATACCAGTGTGAATTCTCACAGCTGGTGGAAGCGTTTGCTGTTGCGTGGATGCCTCAAGCGTGTAAATTGTGACACATGAGTCATTATGTGCACTTAAACGTTAGGAGAATAGTCATCTGTCTTTTGGCCAGCTTTAGGGCATGTGTGTCCATTGACGCGTGTTATCTAGCATGCTATGATTTGAAACATTATGTCAATTATAGTCATTAGGCACTCACCTACCCTAAATATCCAGTACCAGCGTGATTTGAGGCAAAGACACAAAATTTGAGAGAATTCCATGACATTTACAATTATCAAAGTGTAGGAACTAAATTATCATATTCCCCAAATGTGTAGTGCTGGGTGTAATTACAAACATGAGAGAAAAGCATCATCATTGATTAACATCTCAAACATTAGATCATGAAATCTATCTCCTATTAATTTTGACATGCGTGAAAAAGCCTGGTGTATCATATAGGACTCCCAGTTATTTAAAGGCTTTATGGTTTTATTCTTATTACAATATAGGTGTTGGACAGCATCTCTCAATTAGCAGTAATGGATCATGAAAAAATCACAAATATCCAACTCTTTATATTATACTTGAATAAAATGATATATACATAATATATTTTCATGCATATGATTTGTGTATAGTATCCTTGTAAAATAAAATCAAAACAAATTTACAGGAGAAGGAAAAAAAATGTGTAATGTATATTTGATGGTGTTCTAGCAGCTGAATTTATTTTGATTGCAAATTTAGGAATATTTTCAAATTTTATGAGAACTAATTTGACATTATTAATGTGGGTTGAATAGTAAAATATTCCCAAATATATCTTCAACTTATATCCAAATCGATCAATGCCTAATTGGTCCAAAGAGTCCCTCAATGCCATTGTCGTTCAGCAATTTTTCGGACAGATCTTTAAAACTACCATCACCTTGAATAACCAAGGCATTGGATCGTCACAATTTCTCTCACCTTGAAGAAATCGATTATAGATTACATTTAGTTTATTAATTTAAGTCTTAAATATTTTAATTTAGATGATGAAATCTCTTAATCTTTCTTTCAGATAGCGTAAATTAGAAAATTTGGTCTTCCATCCTCAGATGTTTTAAGCTTGATGGTTAAACTTACCATTTTGATATTTATAGGACTTGATAAAGATATTTATCGTCATTTATTTTAAGTTTTTTCTTTTAAAAAACAAAATGTTTATGTTCGGAATGATACTAGAATAAATAAATATTAAAAAATATGACTAACGACATGGATATTACAAATTAATAAGGTTCAAATCAATTTTATACTGAAAAACATTGAACTATCTCAAATACATGCAAGACACTCTTTCTTTAATTTCCCCGAGAGGAGCATTTTAAAACCTAGTATGAGGGGATGTGTGATTATGTCACTATTACACAATATTTTGTCACCGTCTCTACAATTCCCATCCCAAACATTCGAGGACCATTTCAATGACCTCTGTGTACTGTCATACATTGCCATAAATGTCATTTCATCCCTTCACATGTCAAGAAAAAATTATGTGTTGATCATTCCTCAAGAATAAATTCAAAAAAATATGATTTTGGGTTGGCGTTGGTAGGCAGTTATGGCCTCGTGCCCATGAAGAAAGTAACACTGAGCCCCGTGCCCATTGACGCTCTGTCTCAGAAGGGCACCCACGTCGAGATGCTTTTGGAATTTTTTTAAAAATAGAAATGAAGATTCTATGCTTAAAAACTTCGTGAGTGGAGTCGTCATGGTTTGTTTGAATGAATCAAGTCGAGTATCTCCCTTAAACCTATTAGTTCCTACAAATTTGCAACTCCCCAAAGGGATACACCTCTCCTCCACGTTATGTAGAATCCCAAACCTCCTCCTCCTCTCCTATAAATTCTTCTTCCTCACATTGATTCAGATATTTGAACAGTCATTAGTTATAACTGGTGTGTTGGAGAAAGAAGAGAAGAATCCATTGTTGAGAGAGAGTTTAATCTCATTGCCTCATTGAGCCGAACAATGAATGAATTATTGAGACGTGCTTGACTAAACCCGTCGAAGGAGAGTTGCAACTTGAAGGCATAAGGTTGTAAAATTCTTTTTCATATATTCATAATACATGACTCGTTTTTGGTTTCAAATTTGTTTCCATTTATATGCAAAGTTTTTAACTCTCTTTGACCAGTTGAATAGTTGTAGATGAATTCATACGCTTGTATGTTGTCATCGTTTGCTTGATCTTTGTGCAAGTGCATGGAAATCGTCTGCAAAGGAGCACAAAGCGTGAAGGAAAAGATCGAAGGATCATTGTTGCGTGCCACAAAAAAAGCATTGGACTGAGGTAGGATATCTACCCCAACCCATCTTTCATTTACAAACTAGGAATTTAGTAATTCAGCCTATTCCCTTGTTGCTAGACCCACCCTAGAGCTAGAGGCATTGCCTCTGTCTACAGAGGGAATTTTCTTTCTCAACAAGTTGGCGACCATACTAGGGAGGAGTGTGGCTATCGTTTCTCATTGTTCATTTAGAGTTTTTTATTGTCTGACTAGATTTGGTTGTATTTCCATTTATCTTCTTTGTTTTGATTGTTTGACTATTTCAAGACACTCCACCTATTCTAGGAGTGATAAGCATGTCTTTCCTCAGCTTAATTTTCTCCTTTTTTGGGTTTTGTTACTCGATGATGTTGTTTTCCTGACAGACGCACCGATTGGTGTGGGTTTCTTGCATTACGGGTGTGATTTCCCCTATTCAGCATGGATTACTACTGATCAATCACGCCAAATCATGTAGGTTTGGTTTTTAGGCTCCTTGTCTAAGTTCTCCATGCATCTTATCCTCTAGATTGGTTTTTTCTCTCTAGATTAATACTCTTGGATTTTTTTGACTTCCCTGTCTCTTTCGTTTTGGTTGATTATCTCTCATGATCAGTGTGGCTTTTCATCCTATCATTTCTAGGTGTCTTTGATTTCTTGTTCAGCCACATGTTCATTGGGTATTCGAGCTGTGTATGAGTCAGTTTATTAATTCATCTTTTTAACTTATTTTCTCATTGTTTGGTCTCTTCTATCAATTCTATGTGTTGATGGATTTTCAAACTGCAATTTTGGTGTCCATTTGACCCTCCATCCATCACCTTGAGCATAGATCACATTGCTCATTGAGTCAATTTGAAAGTCCGTTTTATGCATGAAGAAATGCATCTCTAGTTTTGAGTGTGTTTTACATTCTCTTTGGAGCTGTCTCTTTGTGTTTTAATCATTTCATTCGAGTTTCTCAAAACTAGTGTCTATTTTGTCCCTTTAGTGTAACGTTGCATTATTTCTCCTCATTCATATGAAAGAAAAAAAATTACATTTTTCTCTCTTTTCTTGAAAATGAAAAGTACTCTTTTGCATTAGTAGTTTTCTTCTTGGTTAGAAAGTGAAAAATAAGAGAAGCATTTTTCCTTTTCTGCTTTCGTTGTGCTAGTAACATGAAGGAAAGTGTTATTATTGCATTCAAATGATTGTTTCTTTGTTGTGAACCTCTTTCCTTCTCTTATCTAGTTGTTCATCGAATTGAAATGATATTCTTTCTCTCATATAGTTGTGCATTAGAGGTTTGAGATAACATTCGGTAAGGCCTTGAAACTGAAACATAATTTCAAGATAAAATTTAAAATGACCTCAATCAAACTAAGCAAGCATTGAAACTTAACGCTCACACTTAGAGGTCTAGGCTAGTGACATGTTCGGTGTCCTTAAACCTAGCAGTTTTCGCTCTCCAAATTGCATTAGAAAGCACTACTACGGACTTGTGCTCCCCATACCATTGCATATATAAAGGGAGACCCTCATAGGTTACAATCCTTTATCCATAGGAAGTAGAGTCTGCTGCCCTGTAACCATGATACACCAAACACAACATTCGGGGATACTGCCTACATTTATGTTAAGTCCATGGTCATTTCTCTTTCATTTGATCACCAAGGTGTATATTGCAGTTCATAGGAGCTTGGTACACCCTCTTGCTTAGAGTTCCTGAGTAGTCATTTTGATCTTTCCGTGACTCTTTAAAATTTGAAAAGATCATCGAGAACTTGTCCTTTCATGATCGTCCAAGTTGAAAGTGACTAGAGTCACCTTTTTTCATTTTCTCCACTCTTAAGACATGAAAAGGCAGAGTTTTGTTTCATTATCATAAAATTAATTACCCATGATCACATGCCCTTTAAGATATTTTATCCATCGGTTCATGATTAATTCCTTAGTGATTTTTCTTGAAGCCTTGAATTGATTATCTCTTTTCTCTCCTGTTTTTGAGACAAATTCATGGTGGCAGAACCACGAGTTTCTTCGTCCCCCTCATTACCTCATAGTGAATAACTTCCCCCAGAGTTCCTTCAAAGACACCTCAGGCTGTTGGGACTCTAAGCTACTGGCGTGCCATTATTCCAAGTGTTCAACCTCTTGCCACTCGATCTCCCCCTAAGGAACCTTTTGGTATCAATTGGAAACCTATGGACTCTTGGGCCTTTTTAAGGGAAGATCCCTTGTAACTGCCTGCATCACCATTAAAACATGTTTTACTTTCTACTGATCATCGCCTTTTCACCGACAACATGTCCTCATCTGACATGGATGCCAAGAGTCATATTAGTAGTGAAGAGACTTATGTTTCTACAAGAGAATATCAGTTCCCGCTGGAGAATTTTCCTTATGTTTCGAGTCAACCTTCCTCATAATGTTCATCTATCGCAGCTAGTTATCGTTATTTCCATCAGATGATTTCTGGTGATACATATTTGTATCAGAATTTGATATGGTTGAGTGCCTCAGCTCCTTGTATGGGGTCGTTTGTGTCGGTTCCATCCCCTTCGACTCCCATTATGTCAAAGGTGGTTACATCTGTCCCAAACCTGCCCACTGTTTGTGTGGATTCCTCCACACCATCCACTAGTGTGATTCCTTCATTGCCACCATCTTCTATTGTTAGTAGAACGCTCTCTAATTCTTTTGTGATTCCTGTTGCACCCGTTGTGAGTGTATAATAGCCTCACGTATTGGGATTACATCAACCTATCGGTAGTGAACCTATCACCTCTAATCCTATTCCTGGAGGTTTGATATACGACCAGTATATGATGGCCATTCAACAATAGAATTAATTCCCCCAAGGTTCTCAACAGGTTCAAGCTCCCATCAATCCTCCACATTACTACGATGAGCATGGAAATCACATCTATTATCATGGGCCTCATCCACAGGGTCCATTATATGTTCAAACCCCTTAAATGTCAGTTTACCCCAATCAGTTCACATACCTACAGGGACAACCCTATGGTCTACAAGGACAACCCTCTCATATACAGGGCCAACCTTTGGTTCAACAGGGACAACCCTACGGTCCTATTGGTCAACCTCATGTTCAGTAGGGAGCATCTTATGTTAACTAGGGGAAAACCTACTCACCTCACAGAAAACCTTTTGTGCAACAGAACCAACCTTACGTCCACGAAGGCCAAAATTTTGTACAAAAAGGTTAACCCTCCACTGGTTAGGTAGGCAAACCTGGTCTTCATAGGAAACCTAGCTCATCTCAACCATCAGGCCAACGTGTACCCCAAGGGAAGCCTAGTGGATCTCAACATCTAGGCCAACCTGCACCCTGAGGACAACCTGTCCAAGCTCAATATCCAGGTCAACCTGGACCCTAGGGGTAGCCTGTGCAGCCTCATGGTCACCCTTTTATTCCTCAAGGCCAACTGATGGTTTCCCAATTTCAACCTTTGATGGTACAAGGTTCACCCCAAGGCACTGCCTACATTCTGCAACGAAATCCATATGTTGCTCAAGCTAGATCTCAGTGGTTCACTCATAATCAATACCCTAGTTCTCAACCAATGTATGGGTAGAATTATTAAAATTTTAACCCCTATGAACAAAATCCTCCGAGACAAAAAAATATGGGCTCAAAATTTCTCCCAACCTAGTTGGAATCCCAATGTTGGTCTCTATCAAAGGCCTGCAATGCCTTTCAATTCGCAATTTCCATTTCTTTCTACGCTGGAACTGCATGATGTGTCAAAGTTAACAAATGATCCCATTCTTCATAACCCCTATTGGCCTGTAGTTCCCACCAAAATCCCTGGCGATTGTCACAAGTTTGAAGGCAAGTCCTGAGAAGACCCCTAGGTGCATGTTATGACATACCATATTCCGTGCTCCTATAACTCTTGGGTTAACTATAATTTCGACTACGTCCTTTCGTAAGGACTTTCACTGGTTCTACTGCAAAGTGGTACATTGAACTCTCCCGTGGCATATTTCAAGATTTCAACTCTCTACCGATGGTGTTTCTCATGCACTTTCAGTTACCAGTTCATTATGAAATTGGGATGCACCTCCTATTAAACATTCTTGAAACAGGATTGGGCCACTCATATCTCTGATCATATTCATGAATGGAGGAGGTGTCATCATTTGATCAAGTTTGAGATTTCGTATCAACTTCTAATTGATTGGTTCACTACCTCTTATATCGGTTTGATTGCTATGGACATCGCTATGGGGGAATATGTTACTGAGGAACAAATCATCTCTCGTGCCGAGTACCTAGATCTCATGCACTTTCAATCTGGCATGCTTTATGAAATATTTCCCGATGCTCCGTGACATGTAGCTACCAAAGTGCCGATGACACCATCCGTTGATGATATCATTGGTTCTGTGTCTCAGACTTCTTGTAATTCTTCTTGCAATTTTGCGAAGCAAAAATCCACTTCCTCCACTGATATTGCTTCTTAGCCTTCTCCTAATCCTAGGAAGATCATGAAAGTGAATGTTGTCCAGTCCACCCTGGCAGATAAAGCTTTCAAAGATAAGAAAAAGTGTAAAGGGAAGGCCAAAGATGATACCCCGAAATGGGATCCTCCAAAAACCAGTACTGATGATGGCTCGAAACATAAATCGAAGTACCATTGTTTTATATGTGATGATAAGCATTACACCAAGGATGTTTATGATGAGACAAGGTGATCTGACTACTCAAAGGCACTTAAGGAACTCTGGTTTTTCTTAAAGAACAATTCCCTTCACAGTAAACTCAATCGGTGGAGAAACTTCAGTCCTTCTCCCTTTTGTCTCTCAGGTTTTCATGATGAATGGTGCTGCACCGAACTGCGTCAAGCAATAGGGAAAGAGATCGCAAATGGTCCTCCTCCCCTACCTACTTCTGGCCCTCTTCACATTGAAAGGCCCAGTCCTAAGCCTATTGTACGACCACATTCTAAAGGCATACTCCGTAAGTCCTCCTACAACCTGAATGACTGTGCCGCTCAACATTATAGTATTTTTGAGGATTTGGCTCAGGTGCCATCTGCCATGTCCGTGTCGGAGGTACTTTAGAGTTGTCCATCATAATGGAAGGATTTGTTATCCACTATTAGAGGGGTTTACCCTACTGATTCAAGCCTTATCACTTTTGATCTAGAAAAAATCATTCACATCTCCCTTACCAGTTTTCCTTGATCATCCAAGTTGGGATTAATGGTAATAATATCCATTGAGCGGTCTTGGACGAAGGTGCATCTACTTGCATTATGTATCTTTCACGCTGGAAATCTATTGGTTCTCCAACCCTTAACTAATCTCCAACTGCTTTAGAAGCTTTCGACGGAAGGGAATATCACCCTCTTCATGTCCTCACCAGCTTACCTATAACGTTGGAAGGGAAAATGGTTAATGTTGAGGTTGATTTCATTGACGCAAAGCTCAATTATAATATCATCCTTGGTCGCAGTTGGACTCATGCCATGTTGTGGGTCCTATCCACTCTCTTTCGTGTTATTCATTTCTCCCACGAAAGAAACATCATCACTATTGATCAGTTATCCTTTTTCACTTCCACCTCCTTGAGAGAAATGTGCCATATTTAGACCATATTCCTATGCCTTATGAAAGCATAGGGTCGGGAATTTTTTCTCTTCGTCTGCCCAACACTACTCAGGTCAACACGATCTAAACATCTTATTATCCATGGATCATCCATTCACTTGAGCAGGTTGATTCCTTTGGTGATGCAATGATGTTAAGCCCAATAGAAATTGATTATTGTCAATTTATCTTGACTTCAGATCCTCCTCCCTCTCATAATATTCCTTCAAGTGTTTCCCTTGACACGTATTCTCAATCCCCTTGGCTCGGTGCTTCGGATTATCCTGATCCCTTGAATGAGACATTTCCAACTTATGAAGCCATTGTGGAGACCATGTCCCTTCAGGATCGTCCCTAGGATGATAGGCATCATCGTTCCTCCTTTATGCCTGGCCTTGGGGCCATGTCTACTTGTCTTGAGAATTTCACTTCCCAAGCTCCTTCCCATCCACTTCAAATGCCTATCTTGACACATGAAGTATTTGCAGAAGGAAACATGGGGAATATTACTCAAACGATGCCTATTGACATCTCCGTTAAACCGAGGGTTATCGAGAACATCCACATTGGGATGACATGTTCTCGTGATGAGATCAAGGTATATACTAGTCTCTTCCAAGAGTTTCAAGAAGTTTTTTCTTGGTCCTACGAAGAAAGGATCGACATTGATCCAAGTATAGTCATGCATGAGATCCCTCCTTATCCTGAAGCAAAAACTATTCGCCAACATCTTCATCCCGTGCACCCTAGAAAGGTAGCTGCCATAAAGGGAGAAGTTGAAAAAATTCTGAAAGCTGACTTCATTTATCTGATCCCCTTGATATATTGGGTCTCTAACATTGTCCCTGTGAAAAAAAAGCAGGGTACTATTCAAGTCTGTGTGGATTACCGTGATATAAACCATGCTTGTCCTAATGATAACTATCCCACTCCCTTCATTGACCAGATCATCGATAAATGTGATGGGAGTGATATTTTTTCCCTTATGGGCAGGTTTTCTAGTTACAACTAGATAAATATTCTTCTATTTGATCAACATAAGACCACCTTCATTTGTCCATACCTTCGCGTACAAAAAGCTCCCATTTTCCCTCAAGAATGCTGGTGCCACTTTCCAACAGGAAATTTCATACACTCTTAATGATATTAAGCACATTGTGAAACCTTACCCGGATGACATTCCGTCTCATTTTGCTAAGCATACGAAACACCCAGATCACCTCCGTCAAATATTTCTTCACTTTAGACGCTACAAAATTCATCTCAATCCTCATAAATGTGTCTTCTGCTTCGATTCTAGTAGAGTCCTTGTGTTTATCATCTCTAAAGACAACATTTGTCTCCATCCTATGAAGGTCAAAGCTATTGTTAATCTCCCCTCCCCTTCCTTTTTACATTAGTTGTAGAGTTTTCAAGGGAAAGCTAATTTCCTGTGTCATTTTATACCAAACTATGCTAAAGTAGCAAAAGGTTTCACGCAATTTCTTAAGCAAGGCATCCCGTTCCTCTGGGATAAGATCACCCAAAAATATTTCGATGCACTAAAGACTTTTCTTGTCAATGCTCCTCTTTTTTTTCCCAAGAATTATCATCGCGACTATTCACTCTATTTGGCTACCACTTTTAGCACTATTTCCATGGTTCTAGTATAGGACGACGACGATGGTGATGAGCATGTGATTTATTATTTGATTCGCAATCTTCTTGACACTAAAAAGAGTTATGCTCATGTGGATAAATTGGAATTTTAACCTCTTTAGGCCATCCAATGTTTTCACCATTATATTTTTCTCTACATGACAACCATGATTTCTGATTGCAACCCCATGACCTATATTTTAACTCGAAAGTTGTTGGGGGAGGGGGGGGGGGATACTCAAAGTGGATAGTTATCCTCCAAGAGCTCGATTTGGAGTTCACCACTTCTAGATCGAAGAAGTCATTGGTTTTTTCCAAGTTGATATGGTCTTTACCTTTTGCCTTTGCTCCCTTTGGTTCTGCAGAATGCATTCTAGATGACACTCTTTGTCTGATTAGAACCCTCCATCCATGGTATGGTTATATCATCATTTATCTCTAGGCTTCCACTTTCTGGTCTGATTTGAGTAAAGATGCTCATCGATGTATCCATCATCATTTGCAACCTTATTACATAGTCTGAGATACTTTATACTACGTCGGAGCCAATTTTGTCCTCCCTCAATGTTTGACCATCGAGGAGGATGAAAAAGTCCTCAATGGCTACCATTATAGTGCATGTGGCAGTCACATGTCTGGGTATGGTACTGCTCAAAAAATCCTTCTTGCTGGATATTTCTGGCCTACCATTTTTAAATATTGTATTCTTACGGTCCGTAAATGTCATAAGTGCCATATTTACCAGCGCAAAATGCGCGCGCCACCCGCTCACCTCCATCCCATCATTACAGTTGGTTCCTTTGTGAAGTGGGGTATCTATTTTATGACATGTAACCCTCACTCGGCCAGGGGCATGGTTATATTATTGTTTCCCTTGACTACTTCACTAAATGGGCAGAAGAAATGCCTACACTCATAGCTGACAGTAAGACGGCTGCAAAATTTCTTTTCAATTATGTGATTACCAGGTTTCATGTCCCTCAAGCCATTGTCACTGACCATGGCTCCCATTTTCAGCATTATATGATGGCTGAGTTGACTTCTAAGTTGGGTCTGCGCCACGATAGCTCAATGTCATACTACCCCCAGGCCAACGGCTAGGTTGATGCCGTGAACAAGGTTCTAGTCACTATGCTTCAGCATATGATTGGGATGCACAAGTCGAACTAGCATCTCATGTTGTTTTCAACTCTCTAGGCTTACCGAACCTCGGTGAAGGATGTAATCAAATTCACCCCATTCCAGTTTTTATATGGTCTGGAAGCTACCCTTCCTATTGAATGTAAAATTCCTTCTCTGAAAATAGCTATCGAATTACTGCCTAATACCTCGCCAAAGGAAGAACATCCTCTATATTTGGATAGGCTTGATGAAACTCACTAATTTGCTGCTCTAGTCATAGAAGCACAAAAAAAGTGGGTCAAAGCCCATTTTGACCAGACGATTTCCCCTCGTACCTTCCTAGAAGGAGACTTAGTCCTCGTGTATGACCAAGCTCATGATAAGTTGGGGGTAGGAAAATTCAAACCCATGTGACATGGGCCCCACTTCATTAAGCATGTTTTGTAGAATGAGGCCTATGAGCTAACTGAGTATGAAAGCTATCCCTTGGGTCAGCCCAGAAATGGGTTGTACCTCAAAAAATATTATGCATGACTTTCTTGTGCATGTCCTTTTGTACAAAAGTGTGTTTTTCATTTTTGTACGTTTTTTGGCTTTTTGTGCATTGCGATCAATTTTTCCTCCTTATTATGTCTTTGCTTACTGTGCAGATGTTTGTCACTCCTTCTGTCGGTTTTGCTGATGGCGCCTCCCGCGGTATCCGAAATCTATGCTCTGTAGCTTGGTTGATTTATGATCGTAATGGTGAGTTGGTATACCTTCAAGATATTTTTCTAGGGCCTACAACCAACAATGTCACTGAAGCTATTTCTCTCGACATTCATGAATTTATTATGAACTTAGACTCTCAGCTTGTTGTTCTTCAACTCAATGGGAATTATTCTATTAGAAACCCTCAAATTTTAAGGATGTATTTGTGTTTTCATTTGTTAGAAAGGAATTTTGATTATTTCACATATAAACATATTCCTAGAAGAATTAATGTGTTAACTAATGTAGTAGCAAATATTGTATTATATATACATTTGCAGAATTTGTAAAAGCATCATCATCACATAGTAATATTTAGAAAAAGGAAATAAGCATGTATATATATATATATATATATATATATTATTTGCATCCATATGCATCATAAGTTCAAAAAATATGTGTGTTTTGGTTACATCCCGAGGCATCATGTCTCTAAAAAATATGCAGAAATGAAACATAGGCATCTAATCCGCATGTTGCTCATAATAGTATGTCAGTCCACACACAAATTGCCTCAGTAATCGGTGGATTCGATTAGACACCCTTGCAGTATGCCTTTGGTACGCACGAGGAACATCATCGAATCTCATTTAATCTGGGATCCCACTTATGAGTCCCTCCAACTTGCATGTGATCTCTTCTTCCTTGGTTCCCTCACCAGGAGGGGTCGCTTCAAAATTGCATGGGACCCTTCGTGCTATGGAAGACATTCCTGCAGGTCTCTCTGGGCCAACAGCTGCAACACATGGATAAATATCATAACACATATAAAACAAAAAATCATAATACTTATAAAAATTAAAAAAATGATTTTTTACCCAAAGCCTCATCCGAGTCATATCCTTCAAGGAGTGAAAGGTCCAGATCACCCATGAAATTTGTGCCAGTGTACGACTAGTCCTATACCATGAAGAGATGTCAGTGGAGCCAGTCGAAGAATTATGGTCTCCATGAAATATGTTGACCACCTCCTGATCGAGGCATCAAATCCACCCAACTAACCATCCGTGGCTCTCGTGCTAATGGTGTAGGTACTATCATCTCCTGGTGCTAGAATATCGGCAACATTTCTAGGATGAACGGTATCAAGATGGACCCATATCCAAATTGTTTTAACTTTACATTCTTGAATTTCGTTAACTAACGCTTCAATTTGATTGTTATGGCTTCTGCCCAATTGTAGATGGTTGGAGCCATGCAATCCATGGAAATTTGAAGACATGTCTTTGTAGCTTCATGAGGCTAAGACCCAGCGAATCGAGTTATAGTGTGTATCACTACCCTTAGTGGCAAATCAGGTTGTGTCTGAATATCCACTTTGCCACTTTTTGATCCTTTCTTTGCTCCTAGGCACACTCTGTCTATTATCTTGCCCGTGCTCTCACTAAGGGGCTGGGTCATTGTCAGGATCAGTTTCTCTCCCCTCCTTGACAATCTAGTGATCAAATAAATGTCAGAGACTTCTATCTCCAACTCTTGGTCATGAATCAAAAATATTACTTAATCAGTGTCCCACACACTAATCAAATATTGCTATAGTTCCAGTTGAGCTCAGACATGGTGTTAGGAAGAATTTCAAGAGCCCACATTTTCTCAGGGCATCCATGCATCTCTCAATTCTCATGGCTTGCTTATCTTCTTCCCCGTATTCTCGTTCTTTCTACTCTATGACCATTTTGACTCTTGATTTCCCTGAAAAAACACAAATGGGGCTTCCATTAGCCACAAGATTGAATTTTGAATTGTTTAAATAGGGTATTTTAGAAGAAATTTCATGCATTTGTTTTGCGGCGACTAGTGCTGCTGTTTAGAAAACAGCTGCACCGATTGGCGCCTCCCCTTTGAAATTATGCGGGGTTGGGCACGACTCCGTGCCCTGAACTCGTGCTGACCGCCACGACTAAACCATTTCAAACCATTCCCCAAAATGAATAAAAAAATAAATGAAAAGAATGAAAAAATGTTTAAGATGTAGGTAAGGATCAGAGCTCATACCTCGAGAAAACTGATTCGCGAATGACCTCCTAGATTTCTTGTTGCCATCTCCACAATTTCACAGTAAACAAAAGGGTGAAAATGCTCATAGGAATGTGAAAAGGTGCAAAGTAATTTTTTTTTACTATTTGCACCATTTTATAACCTTTTCCAAACCCTAATTAGGTTTTTTGGCATATTTTTTGATTATTTTATTATTTTATCTCAAAAAATGGGTTTTATATTTGTTTCTTGTGTGGAAATAGGTCCTAAAGATGACGGCGATGAAGTAGCGAGTTGTATTTTATTACTTTTTCGAACTTGGTAAAAACACAAAAAAGTCACCCCTTAGAGTAATCTTTCATCTCTTTTCTAACTCTCAAAAATTGAAAATATCGTCGAGACTCTTGTCATTTTGAACTCGTTAAAGGCTACAAAAAATCATCTCCCCAGTATACGTTTATCCCTTTTTTGGGCTGTGACATATTATTTATGAAAAAGGAATACCTTAGTCAAACATGGCTAAGATGTTCTCTGAGATATTTTTTCTACCTTTTCGAATCTGTGAGACTACCTACGAAAAGGAACGTACTGGAGTTTTCTTTACCACTTCTTTTCAAACTCTCTAAGCATGTAAATATGTCCAGTTTTCCCTTTTCCAGACTCATTAAAGATGAATGAAATCGGAAATCGTCCCCATGATGTTACCTCCTTCCTCCTTCCCAGGGCTCATAAAATGTACTAGGATGGATTTTTCCAAAGGACAAACTTACATGACAAGCACATGCTATTCCCTTCAATCTTGTTTCCAAAAATAATTGGGGTACTCTCTAGAAATGGTGGGGGAAAATGGTACCAGTTCTTAGTCATGTCGGAAGGATGTCACTCTTGAACATGACACTTGTCTGTAGTTCATGTCGGGTTTGGGACATCCCACATTCGTCATTTTTCATCTATGGGTTTGGGTTATCTATTTTGACCTCTCATCCTATCTTCTCCACGTCACCATGGCCTCATATCCCTTGATGTTAAATACTACCAAATTTCAGAGTCATGTGGCCAATATGTTTAAGAGAACTTCCTTCTGCAGTTTTCAACCCATGATCCTTTGTTTAGTCCCGATTCACTATCATCTTATTCCTCTGTCTCATGTCAATTATGTGGGAAACATTATGGCCATCCTTCAACTAGTCACTTCCTGTCGATTTCAGCTCATTATCCAGGAAGTTGATCTAGAGACTCCCTTCTAGTACCTTAGAGCTTGCATGCCTGAATGGCAAGATATTTGCATTCGACGATAGGTTCTCATCATTGGCCTTCGATCGATTGATTTCACAGATGTTCGACTCCAACGCATTTTTCTCATTCCATGGATTGTATTAGCTATACCTTGTGAACCATTGTCATTACTGGTGGTCTCTCTCGCTTCTGTTAACAACTTTCATCATTGGCTAGTAATCAGGTGAATTTCTTGCATGTTCAACTTCAACCCATACATTCACATGCTTGAATTTGTACTTGTTCGGGTCAAGATGGAGCGCAAGACCCTGGGTTTAGTCTGATGAAATCCAAGCTGTCGGACTATTTGGTTTATCATGACAATATGCATGACTCTTTTGATTGGATGGTTACGACCATACTTGAGTCTATTTGATGATCCTTCTTACTGGATGGCTACGTCCATACCTTGGATCTTATTATATGTTCTCTATTACGAATGGATACGCCCATACCACATATTAATGTATCAGAGATATCAGTTGTATTTTATATTGCAAGATTTCTGATGGCGGCATTTTGGTCTGGGTATGTTCTCATAAATCATTTCACCCCTCCCTCTCTCTCGGATTTCATGCTTTAAGGGGAATTTGTTACACAGTTTTTTGTCACCATCCCTGAAATCCCCATCCTGAACATTGGAGGATGATTTCAGTGACCTCTGTGTACTGTGATACATTTCCATAAATGTCATTGCATCCCTTGGCATGTTAAGAACATATTCTATGTTGATCATTCCTCAAGCAGACCTTCAAAAACATATGATTTTAGGTTGGCACTGGTAGGCATTTATGGCCTCACACCCATGAATAAATTAACACTGAGCCCCACACCCATTGGTGCTCTCTTTCAAAAGGGCACCCACACCGACCTGATTTTGGAGAGT
Organism: Pinus albicaulis; assembly: GCA_034641835.2. NCBI lineage: Eukaryota > Viridiplantae > Streptophyta > Pinopsida > Pinales > Pinaceae > Pinus > Pinus albicaulis. The sequence goes on from CM076582.1 coordinate 921,741,937, forward strand.
TTTTAAAAATAGAAACAAAGCTTTTATGCATAATAGCTTCGTGGGCAAAGTCATCATGGTTTTTTTGACTAAATCAAGTCGATTTTCTCCCTTTGGCCTATCATTTTCTACAGATTTTCAATTCCCCAAAGGGATATACCTCTCCTCCACCTTATGTGGAATCCCAAGCCTCCTCCTCCTCTCTTATAAATTCTTCTTCCTCACATTGATTCAGTTACCTGAACAGTCATTTGTTATAGCTAGTGTGTTGGAGAAAGCAGAAAAGAATCCATTATTGAGAGAGAGTTTAAGCTCATTGGCTCACTGAGCTGAACAAAAAATGAATTCTTGAGATGTGCTCGACTGAACCCATCTAAGGAGATCTGCAATGTCAAATCATAAGGTTGTAAACTTATTTTTCATATATTCATAATACATGATAGGTTTCTGGTTCCAAATTTGTTTCCATTTATATTCAAAGTGTTTAATTCTCCTTGACCAATTGAATAGTTCTAGATGAATGTATATTATTTTATGATGTCATCATTTGCTTGACCTTTGTGCAGGTGCATGGACATCGCCACCAAAGGAGCATAAGGTGTGAAGACAAAGATCGAAGGATCGTTGTTGCATGCCATGACAAAAACATTGGACTGAGGTAGGATATCTATCCCAGGCTGTCTTTCATTTACAAACTACGAATTTAGGAATTCAACATGTTCCCTTGTTGCTAGACCCACCCTAGGGTTAAAGGGATCACCTCTATCCGCGGAGGGGATTTTCCTGCTCAAAAGTCATGTATCCAATAAATTAATAATAAAAATAAAAAAACTAATGTAAGCCAAAAACAAAAATGAAAATAACTTTATAGATAAAAAACCTAAATTACAACTCAACACAAAGAATCAAAAATCACACTCCAATTTTTTTTAATATTTATTTTAATTAAATATTTGTAAAATGAATATTGAAATGGAAAAACCATATCATATGGATATATATGTTTTTTGTGACCTGGTATTGGATCCTTCTATTTAGTTTCAAAATTTAGTGATCCGGATTTATGCAGGAACGCAACAGAATAGACATATAAACATAAATACAGATATGCAGTGGAAATAACACTTCATTTCATTAATATCAAAGAACTGAAATTTGCTTACAGACAGAATGGAAATAAAACTAGCTAAGGCGCTGGTAGCTATCTCTGAGAAGAGATGTGGCGGCTACAGGCCTCTGAACTGAGTTACAATGAGGCTCGAGGGCCTATTTATCATTTAGAAACAATGGAAAATCCTAAACAGCCAAAACCCTAACCCTAGGAGATGAAGCGCCAAAACTATGGGCCCCGTTTGGGTAAATTGGTGTTTCAACTTCCCAGTGGCGTAACTTTGGCATACGATCTCCGTTTGATGCGTACCATACCTCGTTAGAAAGATCATTTGAAGGACTACAAATTTGGAACGAGCAACATCAATCCATGGACCCATGTTGCTCTCTGTTTTCCCAAAAAACGTCGTTTAGGGCCTCAAAACGGCTTCGGAAGTTTAGGACTCGAAAAATTGCTAAAAATAGTAAATTGTGCCGAAACTGAAAAACTGAAATAGACAATGGTGGAGCCCCAAGTGGAATAGGTGGGTCACCACCAATATCCACCTGGATCATTCCTCCCCCCTTAGGAAGCAATGGTCAGCATTGCGTTAAGTTCCTCCATGAGATGAGGAAATTTCTGCTGAACTTGGTCCCTGGTGAACCACTTTCCTTGGTGCAGGAGTTGGCCAGCTTTGACAACTCGATATAGTTGGATCTGCTGCTGGCGAGTGTTCTTGATTTGCATGTCCATGATGCAATCTGTGGTGGCCTGTTCCATGCAGTCTGGATTTAACTCAGTTGGTGTGAGTTGTTCTGCAATGTCTGAGGTGTCCGGTAGAGGTGGGAAGTAAGGACGAAGGCGATCCACATTGAAGAATGGGTGCAGACCAAGGAATGGTGGAATAATGAGCTCGAATGCATTGTTCCCTACAGCCTTGGTGATGGTGTACGGCCCGTATCGGAGCGGGCGAAGCTTGCGGTGGGGTCCAGTGAGGCGCTCCTTCTACAAATGTAGCCATACTTTGTCACCCACCTGGAAGTTGTGTGGCACCCGGTGTTGATCATGGCGTTGCTTGTACTTGGCATTGGCTCTATCCAATATATCATGAACCTGTTGGCGGATGTGTTGAATGCGCTCGATGAAGCTACTGGCTTTGTCAACTTCAGACTGGACATGAGCTGAATTGGCCTGAGCAGCTGCGAATGGCATGGCTATGTCAATGGGACATAGTGGCTGGAATCCCAAGCCCACCTGAAAGGGGCTATGGCCGATAGAACTGTGGAGAGCCCAATTATAACTATGTTATACATAAGGGAGGCTCTCGTCCCATGTGCGTAGATGCTTTGAATTGTACATGCGCAGAATGTGTACAATCATTCTGTTGACGACCTCTGTCTGGCCATCTGTTTGGGGATGGAAAGCTGTGGACTTGGTGAGCTTGGTATCCAACATCGACCAGAGGCTGGACCAAAATGTGCTGAGGAACCTGCTATCCCGATCTGATATGATGGACTGTGGGATCCCAAAGTGCACCCACACTCGTTCAAAGAAGAGTTTAGCAGTGGCTTCTGCTGTGATATTCTTCTTGCAGGCCGCCATAATGGCCATCTTCGAGAATCTGTCGACGACCACAAAAACACAGTCATTTCCCTGCTTAGTAGAAGGCAGGCCCGACATGTAATCCATTGAGATGGATTCCCAAGGTCGACTAGGGGTAGGTAGAGGAGTATATAGGCCTTGCTTCTTGATGGTCGGTTTGGCAATGGCACAAGCAGTGCAGGATCTGATGTGCTTCTCGACATCCTTTCGAAGGTTCGGCCAATAGAAATACTTCTGCAGGATTGCTACTGTTTTCTCGACCCCGAAATGCCCAGCGAATCGACTATAGTGTGCTTTCCATATCATCTTGGCACGCTCACTTGAAGGAACACAAAGGTGTCCCATGTGACATAAAAGTGCATCTTGGTGGTGAAAATTTGGAACTTGCGTACCCCCAAGAGTGCCTTGTAAGTTTGGCCGAATTCTGGGTCACTCTCATAGAGAAGCGGCCAATCAGAAGTCTCATGCCCACAAGAGTTGAGCACAGTGGTGAGCACCACGATCGGTGGTCGGCTGAGGCAGTCTACAACATGATTGGTCCTACCCTTCTTATACTTGATGTTCAAATGAAACTGTTGCAGATATGTAGACCACTTCTGATGGCGATCATTTTGCAACTTCCCTTGTGTCTGTATGAACTGCAGGGGCCTGTGTTCTGTGTGGATGATTGTTTCCTTCCCCAAAATGTAATGCTTCCATTGTCGACAAGATTGCACAATGGAATACATTTCTTTGTAATATGTGGGGTACTTGCTAATCGTGTCGACACAATGTCTCACTCGTGATATGCCACTAGATGTCCTCGTTGAGTAAGAATCGCCCCACAAGATAGTCGCAGGCATCTGTCTCGATCTCAAATGGCTGCTGCAAGTCTGGTAAGGTGAGCACTGGGGCAGTACAGAGGCGATTTTTCAATTCTTTGAACGCCTTCTGTTGAGGTTCCGACCAAAAGAATTTTGCTCTCGCTCCTCCTTTGGTGACTTGACTCAAGGGCCAAGTGATATGAGAGAATCCAAACACGAATCTACGGTAGAAATTAGCAAGACCCAGAAAGCTGCGAAGCTCTGTTATAGTGGTTGGGGCTGGCCAATCCCGAATGACTTGGATCTTGGCTGGATCCACATGCACACCCCTTTCATCAATAATGTATCCCAGATATTGAACCTGGGTCATGCCAAAAGTGCACTTCTCCAAATTGGCACACAACTTGTGTTGCCGCAGTGTTTGGAGGACTTGTCGGATGTGGTGAAGGTGCTCTTCCCAAGTCTGGCTGAAGATCAGAATATCGTCCAAGTACACCACTACAAATGAGTTGGTGAATGGCCGCAAGATGTCATCCATTATCCTCATGAAGGTGGCGGGAGCATTCGTCAACCCAAAAGGCATGACCAGCCATTCGAAAAGGCCTTCCTTGGCTTTGAAGGCAGTCTTCCACACATCGGAGGGTTAAATTGGTACCTGGTGATACCCAGACTTCAGGTCGATATTGCTGAAATATTTTTCACCTTTGAGTTGGTCCAGAAGGTCATCAATTCGTGGGATTGGGTACCTATTCTAGACAGTGATATTGTTCAGTGCCCGATAGTCAATACAGAGTCTCCACGTCCCATCCTTCTTCTGTACCAACACAATCGGGCTCCCACAGGGCGATGAACATGGTATGATGTGACCTTTCTGCAACAGCTCCTGAATCTGCCTCTTGATTTCATCATTCTCTAGAACAGAGCGTTGATAGATCGGTCCATTAGGTAGCGGCGCACCGGGGGTCAGATCAATTGGGTGCTTGACCTGACAGTGCAGAGGAACCCCTGTGGGTGAGGTGAATATGTCCTCGAACTCCTCCACAACCTTATGCATTTGTTGTTGTTGTGCAGAGGAGCCCTGTTTAGAGGTCGTGGCCATAATCTTCTTCTTGCCCTGGGGCCAGATCATTAGGAAAACGAATTTCCTGGTTTGGGAAATGAGCTTACTACATTGTTTTGCAGTAACCAAAGAGATAGCGGCAGGAGGTGGTACCTCTGTGCTCCTGTACAACTTATTTCCCAAAGTGACAATAACATCATGAGGCCAAGACTCATACACAGCATGACGCTTCCACATGTATGGTTGTGCTAATAATACATCAGAAACATCAATAGGAGCAATGTCACATAATACCTCATCCGTGAAGGGCTTGATGCTATAGGGAAGGCGACACTGCCGGCTGACGCGGAGATCTCGTCCTTCGTGAAGCCACCCGATGGTGTATGGATGTGGGTGAGCTGTGGTCGGCAAGCCCAACCGCTTCACGACGTCTACTGAAATGAGGTTCTTTTGGCTCCCATCGTCGACAATGAAATGTACCGGGGAGCCCTTTACCCACATCTGGGAGTGGAAGAGACGTTCCTCCTCCTCTGGATCTTCCGGTTCCTCCTTTTGGATCTTTGCAGTGGCAACAGTGGCATTGGGCTCCGCATCAATAATTTGTTTCCCTTTTTCATTTGCCTTTTCAGGTTCTGATTCAGAGTCAGAGCATGCATCTGACTCAGAAGCCCTCATCTCGGCCACTAGCGACTGCTTGGCCCGACACTCACTTGTGTTGTGAGTGGAGCTCTTATGGAACTCACACCACTTTTCCGTGTCCTTCTTTGGCTTTACGGTGTTGTTCTTTTCTTGTGGCTTTGACGGGTTGTCTTTAGCCGCCATGCTCTGTCCTTTGTTCTGCGGTTTGGAAGCACCTTTTCCTTGCTTTTGATTCACAGATCCAAAGTCTCGCTTCTTCTGTTTGAATTTCTGCTCAATCTTGGCAGCATACCGGTATGCCGCACCAAGTCAAGGAACTCCATTTCCTCCCGAATGTATTTGTGCAGACAGCTGCGATACTTTAGCACCAGATGTTTCTCTGAATCTTTGATACCCAACTTTTTGCGCAGGGTATGGAACAGATTCGTCAGCTCATGCACATCTCTTGATCCCTTTGTTGTCGCAGCGTGGTCCATTGTATGTACTTGTCCTCATAGCTCCCCACAGGATAGTACTGTTCCTTGACGGCGTCTCCGAAAGAATTCCAAGTTGGTACGGCCGAGAACAGAGAGGGTTCTGTCTGGTCCTTGTTCTCACAGTAGGTTTCCCACCAGTCCTTAACATGGGGGGTAGCTTTGAGGAGTGCAAAAATAATCTTCTCCCGGGCTGAAAAGTCATGAACAGAGAAATATCCTTCTAATAGATTCAACCATCTATCTATGGCATCTGCGTCTATTTGACCCTCAAATATGGGAATGTCAAAATTTACTTGCACCTTAAAGGGAGTCGCAACTCCAGAGTGGCTACTGGATGCAGATGCGCCGCCGGTGGGCAGCCGTTGAAGGATCTGAGCAAAACTATCCATCATCGCGTTCCTTTGTTTTTCGAGGGCCTCCTCGAGCAATATTTTGATAGGATCTCCTGCTCCCTCATCTTTCTTTTCGTCCCCCATGGGCGTCCGTCGAGGTTTATGAGGCTGATCTTGCAAAGGTTCCACCAGATCAAGCCCTAGCTCCTTATACCCCGACCTCGTTGGGGACATGCAAAGAAGGATCGAGAAAAAGCAGACCGCTCTGATACCACTGATCCGGATTTATGCAGGAACGCAACATAATAAACATATAAACATAAATACAGAGATGCAGCGGAAATAACACTTCATTTCATTAATATCAAAGAACTGAAATTTGCTTACAGACAGAATGGAAATAAAACTAGCTAGGGCGCCGGTAGCTATCTCTGAGAAGAGATGTGGCGGCTACAGGCCTCTGAACTGAGTTACAATGAGGCTCGAGGGCCTATTTATTATTTAGAAACAATGGGAAATCCTAAACAGCCAAAACCCTAACCCTAGGAGATGAAGCGCCAAAACTATGGGCCCCGTTTGGGTAAATTGGTTTTTCAACTTCCCAGGGGCATAACTTTGGCATACGATCTCCGTTTGACGCGTACCATACCTCGTTAGAAAGATCTATCCGAGGACTACAAATTTGGAATGAGCAACATCGGTCCATGGACCCATGTTGCTCTCCGTTTTCCCAAAAAAACGTCGTTTAGGGCCTCAAAACGGCTCCAGAAGTTTAGGACCCGAAAAACTGCTAAAAATAGTAAACTGTGCCGAAACTGAAAAACTGAAATAGATAATGGTGGAGCCCCAAGTGGAATAGGCGGGTGACCACCAATATCCACCTGGATCATTCCTCCCCCCTTAGGAAGCAATGGTCCCCATTGCGTTAAGTTCCTCCATGAGATGAGGAAATTTCTGCTGAACTTGGTCCCTGGTGAACCACTTTCCTTGGTGCAGGAGTTGGCCAGCTTTGACAACCCAATATAGTTGGATCTTCTGCTGGCGAGTGCTCTTGATTTGCATGTCCATGATGAAATCTGTGGTGGCATGTTCCATGCAGTCTGGATTTAACTCAGTTGGTGTGAGTTGTTCTGCAATGTCCGAGGTGTCCAGTAGAGGTGGGAAGTAAGGACGAAGGCGATCCACATTGAAGACTGGGTGCAGACCAAGGAATGGTGGAATAATGAGCTCGAATGAATTGTTCCCTACAGCCTTGGTGATGGTGTACGGCCCGTATCGGAGCGAGTGAAGCTTGCGGTGGGGTCCAGTGAGGCGCTCCTTCTGCAAATGTAGCCATACTTTGTCACCCACCTGGAAGTTGTGTGGCACCCGGTGTTGATCATGGCGTTGCTTTTACTTGGCATTGGCTCTGTCCAATATATCATGAACCTGTTGGCGGATGTGTTGAATGCGCTCGATGAAGCTACTGGCTTTGTCAACTTCAGACTGGACATGAGCTGAATTGGCCTGAGCAGCTGCAAATGGCATGGCTACGTCAATGGGACATAGTGGCTGGAATCCCAAGCCCACCTGAAAGGGGCTATGGCCGATTGAACCGTGGAGAGCCCGATTATAACTATGTTGTACATAAGGGAGGCTCTCGTCCCATGTGCGTGGATGCTTTGAATTGTACATGCGCAGAATGTGTACAATCATTCTGTTGACGACCTCTGTCTGGCCATCTGTTTGGGGATGGAAAGCTGTGGACTTGGTGAGCTTGGTATCCAACATCGACTAGAGGCTGGACCAAAATGTGCCGAGGAACCTGCTATCCCGATCTGATATGATAGACTGTGGGATCCCAAAGTGCACCCACACTCGTTCAAAGAAGAGTTTAGCAGTGGCTTCTGCTGTGATATTCTTCTTGCAGGCCGCCATAATGGCCATCTTCGAGAATCTGTCGACGACCACAAAAACACAGTCATTTCCCTGCTTAGTAGAAGGCAGGCCCGACATGTAATCCGTGGAGATGGATTCCCAAGGTCGACTAGGGGTAGGTAGAGGAGTATATAGGCCTTGCTTCTTGATGGTCGGTTTGGCAATGGCACAAGCAGTGCAGGATCTGATGTGCTTCTCGACATCCTTTCGAAGGTTCGGCCAATAGAAATACTTCTGTAGGATTGCTACTGTTTTCTTGACCCCGAAATGCCCAACGACTCGACTGTAGTGTGCTTCCCATATCATCTTGGCACGCTCGCTTGAAGGAACACAAAGGTGTCCCATGTGACATAAAAGTGCATCTTGGAGGTGAAAATTTGGAACTTGCGTACCCCCCAAGAGTGCCTTGTAAGTGTGGTCGAATTCTGGGTCACTCTCATAGAGAAGCGGCCAATCAGAAGTCTCGTGCCCACAAGAGTTGAGCACAGTGGTGAGCGCCACGATCGGTGGTCGGCTGAGGCAGTCTGCAACATGATTGGTGCTACCTTTCTTATACTTGATGTTCAAATGAAACTGTTGCAGATATGTAGACCACTTCTGATGGCGATCATTCTGCAACTTCCCTTGTGTCTGTATGAACTGCAGGGGCCTGTGGTCTGTGTGGATGATTGTTTCCTTCCCCAAAATGTAATGCTTCCATTGTCGATAAGCTTGCACAATGGAGTACATTTCTTTGTCATATGTGGGGTACTTGCGAACTGTGTCAGACAATGTCTCACTGTGAAATGCCACTGGATGTCCCTGTTGAGTAAGAACTGCCCCAATAGCATAGTCAGAGGCATCTGTCTCGATCTCAAATGGCTGTTGCAAGTCTGGTAAAGTGAGCACTGGGGCAGAACAGAGGCGGTTTTTCAGTTCTGTGAACGCCTTCTGTTGAGGTTCCGACCAAATTTTTTTTTCTCTCGCTCCTCCCTTGGTGACTTGACTCAAGGGCCAAGTGATATGAGAGAATCCCAACACGAACCTCCGATAGAAATTAGCAAGACCGAGAAAGCTGCGAAGCTCTGTTATAGTGGTTGGGGCTGGCCAATCCTGAATGACTTGGATCTTGGCTGGATCCACATGCACCCCCCTTTCATCAATAATGTATCCCAGATATTGAACCTGGGTCATGCCAAAAGTGCACTTCTCCAAATTGGCACATAACTTGTGTTGCCGCAGTGTTTGGAGGACTTGTCGGATGTGGTGAATGTGCTCTTCCCAAGTCTGGCTGAAGATCAGAACATCATCCAAGTACACCACTACAAATGAGTTGGTGAATGGCTGCAAGATGTCATCCATCATCCTCATGAAGGTGGCGGGAGCATTCGTCAACCCGAAAGGCATGACCAACCATTCGAAAAGGCCTTCCTTGGCTTTGAAGGCAGTCTTTCACACATCGGAGGGTTCAATTGGTACCTGGTGATACCCAGACTTCAGGTCGATCTTGCTGAAATATTTTGCACCTTTGAGTTGGTCCAGAAGGTCATCAATCCGTGGGATTGGGTACCTATTCCGGACAGTGATCTTGTTCAGTGCCCGATAGTCAATACAAAGTCTCCACGTCCCATCCTTCTTCTGTACCAACACGATCGGGCTCCCACAGGGCGATGAACTTGGTCTGATGTGACCTTTCTGAAACAGCTCCTGAATCTGCCTCTTGATTTCATCATTCTCCATAACAGAGCGCCGATAGATCGGTCCATTGGGTAGCGGCGCACCTGGGGTCAGATCAATCGGGTGCTTGACCTGACAGTGCAGAGGAACCCCTGTGGGTGAGGTGAATAGGTCTCCGTACTCCTCCACAACCTTATCCATTTGTTGTTGTTGTGCAGAGGAGCCCTGTCTGGAGGATGTGGCCACAGTCTTCTTCTTGCCCTGGGGGCGGATCATCAGGAAAACGAATTTCCTGGTTTGGGAAATGAGCTTACTGCATTGTTTTGTAGTAACCAAAGAGATAGCCGCAGGAGGTGGTACCTCTGGTATCCTGTACAACTTACTTCCCAAAGTAACAATAACAGCACGAGGTCGAGACTCATACACAGCATGACGCTTCCACAAGTATGGTTGTCCTAATAATACATCAGAAACATCAATAGGAGCAACATCACATAATACCTCATCCGTGAAGGGCTTGATGCGATAGGGAAGGCGACACTGCTGGCTGACGCGGAGATCTCGTCCTTGGTGAAGCCACCCGATGGTGTATGGATGTGGGTGAGCTGTGGTCGGCAAGCCCAACCGCTTCACGGCGTCTGCTGAAATGAGGTTCTTTTGGCTCCCATTGTCGACAATGAACTGCACCGGGGAGCCCTTTACCCACATCTGGGAGTGGAAGAGACGTTCCTCCTCCTCTGGATCTTCCGGTTCCTCCTTTTGGATCTTTGCAGTGGCAACAGTGGCGTTGGGCTCCACATCAATAATCTGTTTCCCTTTTTCATTTGCCTTTTCAGGTTCTGATTCGGAGTCAGAGCATGCATCTGACTCAGAAGCCCTCATCTCGGCCACTAGCGACTGCTTGGCCCGACACTCACTTGTGTTGTGAGTGGAGCTCTTATGGAACTCACACCACTTTCCGTGTCCTTCTTTGGCTTTGCGGTGCTGTTCTTTTCTTGTGGCTTCGATGAGTTGTCTTTAGCCGCCATGCCTTGGCTCGGTCCTTTGTTCTGCGGTTTGGAAGCACCTTTCCCTTTCTTTTGATTCGCAGATCCAAAGTCTCGCTTCTTCTGCTTGAATTTCTGCTCAATCTTGGCAGCATACCGGTATGCCGTACTAAGCGAGGAGATGTCAAGGAACTCCATTTCCTCCTGAATGTATTTGTGCAGACAGTTGCGATACTTTAGCACCAGATGTTTCTCTGAATCTTTGATACCCAACTTTGTGCGCAGGGTATGGAACAGATTCGTCAGCTCATGCACATCTTGATCCCTTTGTTGTCGCAGTGTGGTCCATTGTATGTACTTGTCCTCATAGCTCCCCACAGGATAGTACTATTCCTTGATGGTGTCTCGGAAAGAATTCCAAGTTGGTACAGCCGAGAACAGAGAGGGTTCTGTCTGGTCCTTGTTCTCACAGTAGGTTTCCCACCAGTCCTTAACATGGGGGGTAGCTTTGAGGAGTGCAAAAATAATCTTCTCCCGGTCTGAAAAGTCATGAACTGAGAAATATCCTTCTAACAGATTCAACCATCTATCTACGGCATCTACGTCTATTTTACCCTCAAATATGGGAATGTCAAAATTTACTTGTACCTTAAAAGGAGTCGCGCCTCCAGAGTGGCTGCTGGATGCAGATGCGCCGCCGGTGGGTAGCCGTTGAAGGATCTGAGCAAAGTTATCCATCATCGCGTTCCTTTGTTTTTCGAGGGCCTCCTCGAGCAATATTTTGATAGGATCTCCTGCTTCCTCATCTTTCTTTTCATCCCCCATGGGCGTCCGTCGAGGTTTGCGAGGCTGATCTTGCAAAGGTTCCACCAGATCGAGCCCTAGCTCCTTATACCCCGACCTCGTTGGGGACATGCAAAGAAGGATCGAGAAAAATAAGACCCCTCTGATACCACTGATCCGGATTTATGCAGGAACGCAACAGAATAAACATATAAACATAAATACAGAGATGCAGCGGAAATAACACTTCATTTCATTAATATCAAAGAACTGAAATTTGCTTACAGACAGAATGGAAATAAAACTAGCTACGGCGCTGGTAGCTATCTCTGAGAAGAGATGTGGCGGCTACAGGCCTCTGAACTGAGTTACAATGAGGCTCGAGGGCCTATTTATCATTTAGAAACAATGGGAAATCCTAAACAGCCAAAACCCTAACCCTAGGAGATGAAGCGCTAAAACTATGGGCCCCGTTTGGGTAAATTGGTGTTTCAACTTCCCAGGGGCGTAACTTTGGCATACGATCTCCGTTTGACGCGTACCATACCTCGTTAGAAAGATCTATCCGAGGACTACAAATTTGGAACGAGCAACATCAGTCCATGGACCCATGTTGCTCTCTGTTTTCCCAAAAAACGTCGTTTAGGGCCTCAAAACGGCTCCGGAAGTTTAGGACCCGAAAAACTGCTAAAAATAGTAAACTGTGCCGAAACTAAAAAAATGAAATAGACAATGGTGGAGCCCCAAGTGAAATAGGCGGGTGACCACCAATATCCACCTGGATCATTCCTCCCCCCTTAGGAAGCAATGGTCCCCATTGCGTTAAGTTCCTCCATGAGATGAGGAAATTTCGGCTGAACTTGGTCCCTGGTGAACCACTTTCCTTGGTGCAGGAGTTGGCCAGCTTTGACAACCCGATATAGTTGGATCTGCTGCTGGCGAGTGTTCTTGATTTGCATGTCCATGATGAAATCTGTGGTGGCCTGTTCCATGCAGTCTGGATTTAACTCAGTTGGTGTGAGTTGTTCTGCAATGTCCGAGGTGTCCAGTAGAGGTGGGAAGTAAGGACGAAGGCGATCCACATTGAAGACTAGGTGCAGACCAAGGAATGGTGGAATACTGAGCTTGAATGAATTGTTCCCTACAGCCTTGGTGATGGTGTACGGCCCGTATCGGAGCGGGCGAAGCTTGCGGTGGGGTCCAGTGAGGCGCTCCTTCTGCAAATGTAGCCATACTTTATCACCCACCTGGAAGTTGTGTGGCACCCGGTGTTGATCATGGCGTTGCTTGTACTTGGCATTGGCTCTGTCCAATATATCATGAACCTGTTGGCGGATGTGTTGAATGCGCTCGATGAAGCTACTGGCTTTGTCAACTTCACACTGGACATGAGCTGAATTGGCCTGAGCAGCTGCAAATGGCATGGCTACGTCAATGGGACATAGTGGCTGGAATCCCAAGCCCACCTGAAAGGGGCTATGGCTGATTGAACTGTGGAGAGCCCGATTATAACTATGTTGTACATAAGGGAGGCTCTCGTCCCATGTGCGTGGATGCTTTGAATTATACATGCGCAGAATGTGTACAATCATTCTGTTGACGACCTCTGTCTGGCCATCTGTTTGGGGATGGAAAGCTGTGGACTTGGTATCGAACATCGACCAGAGGCTGGACCAAAATGTGCTGAGGAACCTACTATCCTGATCTGATATGATAGACTGTGGGATCCCAAAGTGCACCCACACTCATTCAAAGAAGAGTTTAGCAGTGGCTTCTGCTGTGATATTCTTCTTGCAGGCCGCCATAATGGCCATCTTAGAGAATCTGTCAACGACCACAAAAACACAGTCATTTCCCTGCTTAGTAGAAGGCAGGCCCGACATGTAATCCATGGAGATGGATTCCCAAGGTCGACTAGGGGTAGGTAGAGGAGCATATAGGCCTTGCTTCTTGATGGTCGGTTTGGCAATGGCACAAGCAGTGCAGGATCTGATGTGCTTCTCGACATCCTCTCGAAGGTTCAGCCAATAGAAATACTTCTGCAGGATTGCTACTGTTTTCTCGACCCCGAAATGCCCAGCGACTCGACTGTAGTGTGCTTCCCATATCATCTTGGCACGCTCGCTTGAAGGAACACAAAGGTGTCCCATGTGACATAAAAGTGCATCTTGGAGGTGAAAATTTGGAACTTGGGTACCCCCAAGAGTGCCTTGTAAGTTTGGCCGAATTCTGGGTCACTCTCATAGAGAAGCGGCCAATCAGAAGTCTCGTGCCCACAAGAGTTGAGAATAGTGGTGAGCGCCACGATCGGTGGTCGGCTGAGGCAGTCTGCAACATGATTGGTGCTACCCTTCTTATACTTGATGTTCAAATGAAACTGTTGCAGTTATGTAGACCACTTCTGATGGCAATCATTCTGCAACTTCCCTTGTGTCTGTATGAACTGCAGGGGCCTGTGGTCTGTGTGGATGATTGTTTCCTTCCCCAAAATGTAATGCTTCCATTGTCGACAAGCTTGTACAATGGAGTACATTTCTTTGTCATATGTGGGGTACTTGCGAACTGTGTCAGACAATGTCTCACTGTGAAATGCCACTGGATGTCCCTGTTGAGTAAGAACTGCCCTAATAGCATAGTCAGAGGCATCTGTCTCGATCTCAAATGGCTGTTGCAAGTCTGGTAAAGTGAGCACTGGGGCAGAACAGAGGCGGTTTTTCAGTTCTGTGAACGCCTTCTGTTGAGGTTCCGACCAAAATTTTTTTTCTCTCGCTCCTCCCTTAGTGGCTTGACTCAAGAGCCAAGTGATATGAGAGAATCCCAACACGAACCTCCGATAGAAATTAGCAAGACCCAGAAAGCTGCGAAGCTCTGTTATAGTGGTTGGGGCTGGCCAATCCCGAATGACTTGGATCTTGGCTGGATCCACATGCACCCCCCTTTCATCAATAATGTATCCCAGATATTGAACCCGGGTCATGCCAAAAGTGCACTTCTCCAAATTGGCACACAACTTGTGTTGCCGCAGTGTTTGGAGGACTTGTCGGATGTGGTGAATGTGCTCTTCCCAAGTCTGGCTGAAGATCAGAATATCATCCAAGTACACCACTACAAATGAGTTGGTGAATGGCCGCAAGATGTCATCCATCATCCTCATGAAGGTGGTGGGAGCATTCGTCAACCCGAAAGGCATGACCAGCCATTCGAAAAGGCCTTCCTTGGCTTTGAAGGCAGTCTTCCACACATTGGAGGGTTCAATTGGTACCTGGTGATACCCAGACTTCAGGTCGATCTTGCTGAAATATTTTGCACCTTTGAGTTGGTCCAGAAGGTCATCAATCCGTGAGATTGGGTACCTATTCTGGACAGTGATCTTGTTCAGCGCCCGATAGTCAATACAGAGTCTCCACGTCCCATCCTTCTTCTGTACCAACACGATCAGGCTCCCACAGGGCGATGAACTTGGTCTGATGTGACCTTTCTGCAACAGCTCTTGAATCTGCCTCTTGATTTCATCATTCTCCAAAACAGAGCGCCGATAGATCGGTCCATTAGGTAGCGGCGCACCGGGGGTCAGATCAATCGGGTGCTTGACCTGACAGTGCAGAGGAACCCCTGTGGGTGAGGTGAATATGTCCCCGTACTCCTCCACAACCTTATCCATTTGTTGTTGTCGTGCAGAGGGGCCCTGTCTGGAGGTCGTGGCCACAGTCTTCTTCTTGCCCTGGGGGCGGATCATCGGGAAAACGAATTTCCTGGTTTGGGAAATGAGCTTACTACATTGTTTTGCAGTAACCAAAGAGATAGCGGCAGGAGGTGGTACCTCTGGTATCCTGTACAACTTATTTCCCAAAGTAACAATAACAACGCGAGGCCGAGACTCATACATAGCATGACGCTTCCACAAATATGGTTGTCCTAATAATACATCAGAAACATCAATAGGAGCAACGTCACATAATACCTCATCCGTGAAGGGCTTGATGCTATAGGGAAGGCGACACTGCCGGTTGACGCGGAGATCTCGTCCTTGGTGAAGCCACCCAATGGTGTATGGATGTGGGTGAGCTGTGGTTGGCAAGCCCAGCCGCTTCACGGCGTTTGCTGAAATGAGGTTCTTTTGGCTCCCATTGTCGACAATGAACTGTACCGGGGAGCCCTTTACCCACATCTGGGAGTGGAAGAGACGTTCCACCTCCTCTGGATCTTTCGGTTCCTCCTTTTGGATCTTTGCAGTGGAAACAGTGGCGTTGGGCTCTGCATCAATAATCTGTTTCCATTTTTCATTTGCCTTTTCAGGTTCTGATTCGGAGTCAGAGCATGCATCTGACTCAGAAGCCCTCATCTCGGCCACTAGCGATTGCTTGGCCCGACACTCACTTGTGTTGTGAGTGGAGCTCTTATGGAACTCACACCACTTTCCCGTGTCCTTCTTTGGCTTTGCGGTGCTGTTCTTTTCTTGTGGCTTCGATGAGTTGTCTTTAGCCGCCATGCCTTGGCTCGGTCCTTTGTTCTGCGGTTTGGAAACACCTTTCCCTTGCTTTTGATTCGCAGATCCAAAGTCTCGCTTCTTCTGCTTGAATTTCTGCTCAATCTTGGCAGCATACCGGTATGCCGTACCAAGCGAGGAGATGTCAAGGAACTCCATTTCCTCCTGAATGTATTTGTGCAGACAGCTGCGATACTTTAGCACCAGATGTTTCTCTCAATCTTTGATACCCAACTTTGTGCGCAGGGTATGGAACAGATTCGTCAGCTCATGCACATCTTGATCCCTTTGTTGTCGCAGCGTGGTCCATTGTATGTACTTGTCCTCATAGCTCCCCACGAGATAGTACTGTTCCTTGACGGCGTCTCGGAAAGAATTCCAAGTTGGTACGGCCAAGAACAGAGAGGGTTCTGTCTGGTCCTTTTTCTCACAGTAGGTTTCCCACCAGTCCTTAACATGGGGGGTAGCTTTGAGGAGTGCAAAAATAATCTTCTCCCGGTCTGAAAAGTCATGAACCGAGAAATATCCTTCTAACAGATTCAACCATCTATCTACGGCATCTGCGTCTATTTGACCCTCAAATATGGGAATGTCAAAATTTACTTGTACCTTAAAAGGAGTCGTGCCTCCAGAGTGGCTGCTGGATGCAGATGCGCCGCCGATGGGTAGCCGTTGAAGGATCTGAGCAAAGTTATCCATCATCGCGTTCCTTTGTTTTTCGAGGGCCTCCTCGAGCAATATTTTGATAGGATCTCCTGCTCCCTCATCTTTCTTTTTGTCCCCCATGGGCGTTCGTCGAGGTTTGCGAGGCTGATCTTGCAAAGGTTCCACCAGATCGAGCCCTAGCTCCTTATACCCCGACCTCGTTGGGGACATGCAAAGAAGGATCGAGAAAAAGCAGACCGCTCTGATACCACTGATCCGGATTTATACAGGAACGCAACAGAATAAACATATAAACATAAATACAGAGATGCAGCGGAAATAACACTTCATTTCATTAATATCAAAGAACTGAAATTTGCTTACAGACAGAATGGAAATAAAACTAGCTAGGGCGCTGGTAGCTATCTCCGAGAAGAGATGTGGCGGCTACAGGCCTCTGAACTAAGTTACAATGAGGCTCGAGGGCCTATTTATTATTTAGAAACAATGGGAAATCCTAAACAGCCAAAACCCTAACCCTAGGAGATGAAGCGCCAAAACTATGGGCCCCGTTTGCGTAAATTGGTGTTTCAACTTCCCAGGGGCGTAACTTTGGCATACGATCTCCGTTTGACGCGTACCATACCTCGTTAGAAAGATCTATCCGAGGAATACAAATTTGGAATGAGAAACATCGGTCCATGGACCCATGTTGCTCTCCGTTTTCCCAAAAAACGTCGTTTAGGGCCTCAAAACGGCTCCGGAAGTTTAGGACCCGAAAAACTGCTAAAAATAGTAAACCGTGCCGAAACTGAAAAACTGAAATAGACAATGGTGGAGCCCCAAGTGGAATAGGCGGGTGACCACCAATATCCACCTGGATCATTCCTCCCCCCTTAGGAAGCAATGGTCCCCATTGCGTTAAGTTCCTCCATGAGATGAGGAAATTTCTGCTGAACTTGGTCCCCGGTGAACCACTTTCCTTGGTGCAGGAGTTGGCCAGCTTTGACAACCCGATATAGTTGGATCTTCTGCTGGCGAGTGTTCTTGATTTGCATGTCCATGATGCAATCTGTGGTGGCCTGTTCCATGCAGTCTGGATTTAACTCAGTTGGTGTGAGTTGTTCTGCAATGTCCGAGGTGTCCAGTAGAGGTGGGAAGTAAGGACGAAGGCGATCCACATTGAAGACTGGGTGCAGACCAAGGAATGGTGGAATACTGAGCTCGAATGAATTGTTCCCTATAGCCTTGGTGATGGTGTACGGCCCGTATCAGAGCGGGCGAAGCTTGCGGTGGGGTCCAGTGAGGCGCTCCTTCTGCAAATGTAGCCATACTTTGTCACCCACCTGGAAGTTGTGTGGCACCCGGTGTTGATCATGACGTTGCTTGTACTTGGCATTGGCTCTGTCCAATATATCATGAACCTGTTGGCGGATGTGTTGAATGCGCTCGATGAAGCTACTGGCTTTGTCAACTTCAGACTGGACATGAGCTGAATTGGCCTGAGCAGCTGCAAATGGCATGGCTACGTCAATGGGACATAGTGGCTGGAATCCCAAGCCCACCCGAAAGGGGCTATGGCCGATTGAACTGTGGAGAGCCCGATTATAACTATGTTGTACATAAGGGAGGCTCTCGTCCCATGTGCGTGGATGCTTTGAATTGTACATGCGCAGAATGCGTACAATCATTCTGTTGATGACCTCTGTCTGGCCATCTGTTTGGGGATGGAAAGCCGTGGACTTGGTGAGCTTGGTATCCAACATCGACCAGAGGCTGGACCAAAATGTGCTGAGGAACCTGCTATCCCGATCTGATATGATAGACTGTGGGATCCCAAAGTGCACCCACACTCGTTGAAAGAAGAGTTTAGTAGTGGCTTCTGCTGTGATATTCTTCTTGCAGGCCGCCATAATGGCCATCTTCGAGAATCTGTCGACGACCACAAAAACACAGTCATTTCCCTGCTTAGTAGAAGGCAGGCCCGACATGTAATCCATGGAGATGGATTCCCAAGGCCGACTAGGGGTAGGTAGAGGATTATATAGGCCTTGCTTCTTGATGGTTGGTTTGGCAATGGCACAAGCAGTGCAGGATCTGATGTGCTTCTCGACATCCTTTCAAAGGTTCGGCCAATAGAAATACTTCTGCAGGATTGCTACTGTTTTCTCGACCCCGAAATGCCCAGCGACTCGACTGTAGTGTGCTTCCCATATCATCTTGGCACGCTCGCTTGAAGGAACACAAAGGTGTCCCATGTGACATAAAAGTGCATCTTCGAGGTGAAAATTTGGAACTTGCGTACCCCCCAAGAGTGCCTTGTAAGTTTGGCCGAATTCTGGGTCACTCTCATAGAGAAGCGGCCAATCAGAAGTCTCGTGCCCACAAGAGTTGAGCATAGTGGTGAGCGCCACGATCGGTGGTCGACTGAGGCAGTCTGCAACATGATTGGTGCTACCCTTCTTATACTTGATGTTCAAATGAAACTGTTGCAGATATGTAGACCACTTCTGATGGCGATCATTCTGCAACTTCCCTTGTGTCTGTATGAACTGCAGGGGCCTGTGGTCTGTATGGATGATTGTTTCCTTCCCCAAAATGTAATGCTTCCATTGTCGACAAGCTTGCACAATGGAGTACATTTCTTTTTCATATGTGGGGTACTTGCGAACTGTGTCAGACAATGTCTCACTGTGAAATGCCACTGGATGTCCCTGTTGAGTAAGAACTGCCCCAATAGCATAGTCAGAGGCATCTGCCTCGATCTCAAATGGCTGTTGCAAGTCTGGTAAAGTGAGCACTGGGGCAGAACAGAGGCGGTTTTTCAGTTCTGTGAACGCCTTCTGTTGAGGTTCCGACCAAAAATTTTTTGCTCTCGCTCCTCCCTTGGTGACTTGACTCAAGGGCCAAGTGATATGAGAGAATCCCAACACGAACCTCCGATAGAAATTAGCAAGACCCAGAAAGCTGCGAAGCTCTATTATAGTGGTTGGGGCTGGCCAATCCCGAATGACTTGGATCTTGGCTGGATCCACATGCACCCCCCTTTCATCAATAATGTATCCCAGATATTGAACATGGGTCATGCCAAAAGTGCACTTCTCCAAATTGGCACACAACTTGTGTTGCCACAGTGTTTGGAGGACTTGTCGGATGTGGTGAAGGTGCTCTTCCCAAGTCTGGCTGAAGATCAGAATATCATCCAAGTACACCACTAAAAATGAGTTGGTGAATGGCCGCAAGATGTCATCCATCATCCTCATGAAGGTGGCGGGAGCATTCGTCAATGAGAGAATCCCAACACGAACCTCCGATAGAAATTAGCAAGACCCAGAAAGCTGCGAAGCTCTGTTATAGTGGTTGGGGCTGGCCAATCCCGAATGACTTGGATCTTGGTTGGATCCACATGCACCCCCTTTCATCAATAATGTATCCAAGATATTGAACCTGGGTCATGCCAAAAGTGCACTTCTCCAAATTGGCACACAACTTGTGTTGCCGCAGTGTTTGGAGGACTTGTCGGATGTGGTGAAGGTGCTCTTCCCAAGTCTGGCTGAAGATTAGAATATCGTCCAAGTACACCACTACAAATGAGTTGGTGAATGGCCGCAAGATGTCATCCATCATCCTCATGAAGGTGGCGGGAGTATTCGTCAACCCGAAAGGCATGACCAACCATTCGAAAAGGCCTTCCTTGGCTTTAAAGTCAGTCTTCCACACATCGGAGGGTTCAATTGGTAGCTGGTGATACCCAGACTTTAGATCGATCTTGCTGAAATATTTTACACCTTTGATTTGGTCCAGAAGGTCATCAATCCGTGGGATTGGGTACCTATTCCGGACAGTGATCTTGTTCAGTCCCCGATAGTCAATACAGAGTCTCCACGTCCCATTCTTCTTCTGTACCAACACGATCGGGCTCCCACAGGGCGATGAACTTGGTATGATGTGACCTTTTTGCAACAGCTCCTGAATTTTCCTCTTGATTTCATCATTCTCTAGAACAGAGTGCCGATAGATCGGTCCATTAGGTAGCGGCGCACCCGGGGTCAGATCAATCGGGTGTTTGACCTGACAGTGCAGAGGAACCCCTGTGGATGAGGTGAATATGTCCCCGTACTCCTCCACAACCTTATCCATTTGTTGTTGTTGTGCAGAGGAGCCCTGTCTAGAAGTCATGGCCACAGTCTTCTTCTTGCCCTGGGGGCGGATCATCAGGAAAACAAATTTCCTAGTTTGGGAAATGAGCTTACTACATTGTTTTGCAGTAATCAAAGAGATAGAGGCAGGATGTGGTACCTCTGGGATCCTGCACAACTTATTTCCCAAAGTGACAATAACAGCACGAGGCCGAAACTCATACACAACATGACGCTTCCACAAGTATAGTTGTCCTAATAATACATCAGAAACATAAATAGGAGCAACGTCACATAATACCTCATCCGTGAAAGGCTTGATGCTATAGGGAAGGCGACACTGCCTGCTGACGCGGAGATCTCGTCCTTGGTGAAGCCACCCGATGGTGTATGGCTGTGGGTGAGCTGTGGTCGGCAAGCCCAACCGCTTCATGGCATCTTCTGAAATGAGGTTATTTTGGCTCCCATTGTCGACAATGAATTGTACCGGGGAGCCCTTTACCCACATCTAGGAGTGGAAGAGACGTTCCTCCTCCTCTGGATCTTCCGGTTCCTCCTTTTGGATCTTTGCAGTGGCAACAGTGGCATTGGGCTCTGCATCAATAATCTGTTTCCCTTTTTCATTCGCCTTTTCAGGTTCTGATTCGGAGTCACAGCATGCATTTGACTCAGAAGTCGTCATCTCGGCCACTAGCGACTACTTGGCCCGACACTCACTTGTGTTGTGAGTGGAGCTCTTATGGACCTCACACCACTTTCCCATGTCCTTCTTTGGCTTTGCGGTGTTGTTCTTTTCTTGTGGCTTCGATGAGTTGTCTTTAGCCGCCATGCCTTGGCTCGGTCCTTTGTTCTGTGGTTTGGAAGCACCTTTCCCTTGCTTTTGATTCGCAGATCCAAAGTCTCGCTTCTTCTGCTTGAATTTCTGCTCAATCTTGGCAGCATACCGGTATGCCGTACCAAGCGAGGAGATGTAAAGGAACTCCATTTCCTCCTGAATGTATTTGTGCAGACAGCTGCGATACTTTAGCACCAGATGTTTCTCTGAATCTTTGATACCCAACTTTGTGCGCAGGGTATGGAACAGATTCGTCAGCTCATGCACATCTTGATCCCTTTGTGGTCGCAGCGTGGTCCATTGTATGTACTTGTCCTCATAGCTCCCCACAGGATAGTACTGTTCCTTGACGGCGTCTCGGAAAGAATTCCAAGTTGGTACGGCCGAGAATAGAGAGGGTTCTGTCTGGTCCTTGTTCTCACAGTAGGTTTCCCACCAGTCCTTAACATGGGGGGTAGCTTTGAGGAGTGCAAAAATAATCTTCTCCCGGTCTGAAAAGTCATGAACAGAGAAATATCCTTCTAATGGATTCAACCATCTATCTACGGCATCTGCGTCTATTTGACCCTCAAATATGGGAATGTCAAAATATACTTGTACCTTAAAGGGAGTCGCAACTCCAGAGTGGCTACTGGATGCATATGCGCCGCCGGTGGGCAGCCGTTGAAGGATCCGAGCAAAGTTATCCATCATCGCGTTCCTTTGTTTTTCGAGGGCCTCCTCGAGCAATATTTTGATAGGATCTCCTGCTCCCTCATCTTTCTTTTCGTCCCCCATGGGCGTCCGTTGAGGTTTGCGAGGCTGATCTTGCAAAGGTTCCACCAGATCGAGCCCTAGCTCCTTATACCCCGACCTCGTTGGGGACATGCAAAGAAGGATCGAGAAAAAGCAGACCGCTCTGATACCACTGATCCGGATTTATGCAGGAACGCAACAGAATAAACATATAAACATAAATACAGATATGCAGTGGAAATAACACTTCATTTCATTAATATCAAAGAACTGAAATTTTCTTACAGACAGAATGGAAATAAAACTAGCTAGGGCGCTGGTAGCTATCTCTGAGAAGAGATGTGGCAGATACAGCCCTCTAAACTGAGTTACAATGAGGCTCGAGGGCCTATTTATCATTTAGAAACAATGGGAAATCCTAAACAGCCAAAACCCTAACCCTAGGAGATGAAGCGCCAAAACTATGGGCTCCGTTTGGGTAAATTGATGTTTCAACTTTCCAGGGGCGTAACTTTGGCATACGATCTCCATTTGACGCGTACCATACCTCGTTAGAAAGATCTATCCGAGGACTACAAATTTGGAACAAGCAATATCGGTCCATGGATCCATGTTTCTCTCTGTTTTCCAAAAAAACGTCGTTTAGGGCCTCAAAACGGCTCCGGAAGTTTAGGACCCGAAAAAATGCTAAAAATAGTAAATTGTGCCGAAACTGAGAAACTGAAATAGACAATGGTGGAGCCCCAAGTGGACTAGGCGGGTGACCACCAATATCCACCTGGATCATTCCTCCCCCCTTAGGAAGCAATGGTCCCCATTGCGTTAAGTTCCTCCATGAGATGAGGAAATTTCTGCTGAACTTGGTCCCTGGTGAACCACTTTCCTTGGTGCAGGAGTTGGCCAGCTTTGACAACCCGATATAGTTGGATCTGCTGCTGGCGAGTGTTCTTGATTTGCATGTCCATGATGCAATCTGTGGTGGCCTGTTCCATGCAGTATGGATTTAACTCAGTTGGTGTGAGTTGTTCTGCAATGTCTGAGGTGTCCAGTAGAGGTGGGAAGTAAGGACGAAGGCGATCCACATTGAAGACTGGGTGCAGACCAAGCAATGGTGGAATACTGAGCTAGAATGCATTGTTCCCTACAGCCTTGGTGATGGTGTACGGCCCGTATCGGAGCGAGTGAAACTTGCAGTGGGGTCCAGTGGGGCGCTCCTTCTGCAAATGTAGCCATACTTTGTCACCCACCTGGAAGTTGTGTGGCACCCGGTGTTGATCATGGTGTTGCTTGTACTTGGCATTGGCTCTGTCCAATATACCATGAACCTGTTGGCGGATGTGTTGAATGCGCTCGATGAAGCTACTGGCTTTGTCAGCTTCAGACTGGACATGAGCTGAATTGGCCTGAGCAGTTGCAAATGGCATGGCTACGTCAATGGGACATAGTGGCTGGAATCCCAAGCCCACCTGAAAGGGGCTATGGCCGATAGAACTGTGGAGAGCCTGATTATAACTATGTTATACATAAGGGAGGTTCTCGTCCCATGTAAGTGGATGCTTTGAATTGTACATGCACAGAATGTGTACAATCATTCTGTTGACGACCTCTGTCTGGCCATCTGTTTGGGGATGGAAAGCTGTGGACTTGGTGAGCTTGGTATCCAACATCGACCAGAGGCTGGACCAAAATTTGTTGAGGAACCTACTATCCCGATCTGAAAGTGCACCCAAAGTGCACCCACACTGGTTCAAAGAAGAGTTTAGCAGTGGCTTCTGCTGTGATATTCTTCTTGCAGGGCGCCATAATGGCCATCTTCGAGAATCTGTCGACGACCACAAAAACACAGTCATTTCCCTGCTTAGTAGAAGGCAGGCCCGACATGTAATCCATGGAGATGGATTCCCAAGGTCGACTAGGGGTAGGTAGAGGAGTATATAGGCCTTGCTTCTTGATGGTCGGTTTGGCAATGGCACAAGCAGTGCAGGATATGATGTGCTTCTCGACATCCTTTCGAAGGTTCGGCCAATAGAAGTACTTTTGCAGGATTTCTACTGTTTTCTCGACCCCGAAATGCCCAGCGACTCGACTGTAGTGTGCTTCCCATATCATCTTGGCACGCTCGCTTGAAGGAACACAAAGGTGTCCCATGTGACATAAAAGTGCATCTTGGAGGTAAAAATTTGGAACTTGCGTACCCCCCAAGAGTGCCTTGTAAGTTTGGCCGAATTCTGGGTCACTCTCATAGAGAAGCGGCCAATCAGAAGTCTCGTGCCCACAAGAGTTGAGCACAGTGGTGAGCGCCACGATCGGTGGTCGGCTGAGGCAGTCCGCAACATGATTGGTGCTACCCTTCTTATACTTGATGTTCAAATGAAACTGTTGCAGATATGTAGACCACTTCTGATGGCGATCATTCTGCAACTTCCCTTGTGTCTGTATGAACTGCAGGGGCCTGTGGTCTGTATGGATGATTGTTTCCTTCCCCAAAATGTAATGCTTCCATTGTCGACAAGCTTGCACAATGGAGTACATTTCTTTATCATATGTGGGGTACTTGCGAACTGTGTCAGACAATGTCTCACTGTGAAATGCCACTGGATGTCCATGTTGAGTAAGAACTGCCCCAATAGCATAGTCAGAGGCATCTGTCTCGATCTCAAATGGTTGTTGCAAGTCTGGTAAAGTGAGCACTGGGGCAGAACAGAGGCGGTTTTTCAGTTCTGTGAACGCCTTCTGTTGAGGTTCCGACCAAAAATTTTTTTCTCTCGCTCCTCCCTTGGTGACTTGACTCAAGGGCCAAGTGATATGAGAGAATCCCAACACGAACCTCCGATAGAAATTAGCAAGACCCAGAAAGCTGCGAAGCTCCGTTATAGTGGTTGGGGCTGGCCAATCCCGAATGACTTGGATCTTGGCTGGATCCACATGCACCCCCCTTTCATCAATAATGTATCCCAGATATTGAACCCGGGTCATGCCAAAAGTGCACTTCTCCAAATTGGCACACAACTTGTGTTGCCGCAGTGTTTGGAGGACTTGTCGGATGTGGTGAAGGTGCTCTTCCCAAGTCTGGCTAAAGATCAGAATATCATCCAAGTACACCACTACAAATGAGTTGGTGAATGGCCGCAAGATGTCATCCATCATCCTCATGAAGGTGGCGGGAGCATTCGTCAACCCGAAAGGCATGACCAGCCATTCGAAAAGGCCTTCCTTGGATTTGAAGGCAGTCTTCCACACATCGGAGGGCTCAATTGGTACCTGGTGATACCCAGACTTCAGGTTGATCTTGCTGAAATATTTTTCACCTTTGAGATGGTCCAGAAGGTCATCAATCCGTGGGATTGGGTACCTATTCCGGACAGTGATCTTGTTCAAAGCCCGATAGTCAATACAGAGTCCCCACGTCCCATCCTTCTTCTGTACCAACATGATCGGGCTCCCACAGGGCGATGAACTTGGTCTGATGTGACCTTTCTGCAACAGCTCTTGAATTTGCCTCTTGATTTCATCATTCTCTAGAACAGAGCGCCGATAGATCGGTCCATTAGGTAGCGACGCACTGGGGGTCAGATCAATCGGGTGCTTGACCTGACAGTGCAGAGGAACCCCCGTGGGTGAGGTGAATATGTCCCCGTACTCCTCAACAACCTTATCCATTTGTTGTTGTTGTGCAGAGGAGCCCTGTCTGGAGGTCGTGGCCACAGTCTTCTTCTTGCCCTGGGGGCGGATCATCAGGAAAATGAATTTCCTGGTTTGGGAAATGAGCTTACTACACTGTTTTGCAGTAACCAAAGAGATAGCGGCAGGAGGTGGTACCTCTGGGATCCTGTACAACTTATTTCCCAAAGTGACAATAACAGCACGAGGCCGAGACTCATACACAGCATGCCGCTTCCACAAGTATGGTTGTCCTAATAATACATCAGAAACATCAATAGGAGCAACGTCACATAATACCTCATCCGTGAAGGGCTTGATGCTATAGGGAAGGCGGCACTGCTGGCTGACGCGGAGATCTCGTCCTTGGTGAAGCCACCCGATGGTGTATGGATGTGGGTGAGCCGTGGTCGGCAAGCCCAACCGCTTCACGGCGTCTGCTGAAATGAGGTTCTTTTGGCTCCCATTGTCGACAATGAACTGTACCGGGGAGCCCTTTACCCACATCCGGGAGTGGAAGAGACGTTCCTCCTCCTCTGGATCTTCCGGTTCCTCCTTTTGGATCTTTGCAGTGGCAACAGTGGCGTTGGGCTCCGCATCAATAATCTGTTTCCCTTTTTCATTCGCCTTTTCAGGTTCTGATTCGGAGTCAGAGCATGCATCTGACTCAGAAGCCCTCATCTTGGCCACTAGCGACTGCTTGGCCCGACACTCACTTGTGTTGTGAGTGGAGCTCTTATGGAACTCACACCACTTTCCTGTGTCCTTCTTTGGCTTTGCGGTGCTGTTCTTTTCTTGTGGCTTCAATGAGTTGTCTTTAGCCGCCATGCCTTGGCTTGGTCCTTTGTTCTACGGTTTGGAAGCACCTTTCCCTTGCTTTTGATTCGCAGATCCAAAGTCTCGCTTCTTCTGCTTGAATTTCTGCTCAATCTTGGCAGCATACCGGTATGCCGTACCAAGCGAGGAGATATCAAGGAACTCCATTTCCTCCTGAATGTATTTGTGCAGACAGCTGCGATACTTTAGCACCAGATGTTTCTCTGAATCTTTGATACCCAACTTTGTGCGCAGGGTATGGAACAGATTCGTCATCTCATGCACATCTTGATCCCTTTGTTGTTGCAGCGTGGTCCATTGTATGTACTTGTCCTCATAGCTCCCCACGGGATAGTACTGTTCCTTGACGGCATCTCGGAAAGAATTCCAAGTTGGTACAGCCGAGAACAGAGAGGGTTCTGTCTGGTCCTTGTTCTCACAGTAGGTTTCCCACCAGTCCTTAACATGGGGGTAGCTTTGAGGAGTGCAAAAATAATCTTCTCCCGGTCTGAAAAGTCATGAACCGAGAAATATCCTTCTAACAGATTCAACCATCTATCTACGGCATCCGCGTCTATTTGACCCTCAAATATGGGAATGTCAAAATTTACTTGTACCTTAAAAGGAGTCGCGCCTCCAGAGTGGCTGCTGGATGCAGATGCGCCGCCGGTGGGTAGCCGTTGAAGGATCTGAGCAAAGTTATCCATCATTGCGTTCCTTTGTTTTTCGAGGGCCTCCTCGAGCAATATTTTGATAGGATCTCCCGCTCCCTCATCTTTCTTTTCGTCCCCCATGGGTGTCCGTCGAGGTTTGCGAGGCTGATCTTGCAAAGGTTCCACCAGATCGAGCCCTAGCTCCTTATACCCCGACCTCGTTGGGGACATGCAAAGAAGGATCGAGAAAAAGCAGACCGCTCTGATACCACTGATCCGTATTTATGTAGGAACGCAACAGAATAGACATATAAACATAAATACAGAGATGCAGCGGAAATAACACTTCATTTCATTAATATCAAAGAACTGAAATTTGCTTACAGACAGAATGGAAATAAAACTAGCTAGGGCGCTGGTAGCTATCTCTGAGAAGAGATGTGGCGGCTACAGGCCTCTGAACCGAGTTACAATGAGGCTCGAGGGCCTATTTATCATTTAGAAACAATGGGAAATCCTAAATAGCCAAAACCCTAACCCTAGGAGATGAAGCGCCAAAACTATGGGCCCCGTTTGGGTAAATTGGTGTTTCAACTTCCCAGGGGCATAACTTTGGCATACGATCTCCGTTTGACGCGTACCATACCTCGTTATAAATATCTATCCGAGGACTACAAATTTGGAATGAGCAAGATTAGTCCATGGACCCATGTTGCTCTCCGTTTTCCCAAAAAACATCGTTTAGGGCCTCAAAACGGCTCCGGAAGTTTAGGACCCGAAAAACTGCTAAAAATAGTAAACTGTACCGAAACTGAAAAACTAAAATAGACAATGGTGGAGCCCCAAGTGGAATAGGCGGGTGACCACCAATATCCACCTGGATCATTTAGATTGTACATGCATGTTCAAAAAAGAACCACTTGGTCTCAACCTAGCCATAGAGAAACCAGGTCTATTGACCATCTCATGGAGTCATATCTTGACCAAAAATTAAAGGTTCTAATCAATTCTAAAAATGATAAAAACATTGAATGTACTACTAACCTCTAAAAATTACTAAAAAAAGCTTCAAGGCTGCAAACTCATAATAAATAGTACTAATCATTAGATGAATCCATTGGGGCTATATCCTCTCTTGTGGATCCCTACTTGGGTTATGAAGGGGTACAAGGAATGTGATTCTCTATTATTTCTAGGTGTCCTACCACATGGTTCAAGCAAAATATAACATCAAATTCTGATTATAACATCAAATTCTGAGTATAAAGGTTCCTTCGCCCTCTAGTATTTCCTTGGTTAATCACAATGCCACCCAAGTCCCGAATGAGCTCTACTCCTCTTGGTCTCGGTTCCTCATTTATCCATTACTTTCATACTTCCACTCTAACCCCTATTGTGGATGAGAAAAAGGCTCTGAATTCTGTTGTTTCCTCCACTTCAAGATGAGACCCACTATTTTGGCTCCTCCCTCTTCTAGCTTGAAGTTTCCCTCTATCTCCAATGTTTCTGTTGGGATATCGTCCTCGACCTCGACCTTGTATTGGTGTTGTGGAGACCAAACAATGAAGTCCCACATGGGCCATACTTTATTCAACATATAGCCCATATGAAACATGAGGTTCTATATCGAGCAATGGTGGTCCGGGTGCTTAGATTTTTCCCTAGCTAAAACTAGTCATGTACACAGTATGTTAGAAAAATGACACACAACGGGTTGAGTTAGAATTGAGACGACTATGATATAATCTCCTATGTGCCACACAATTCCTTCATAATGTTCTGCAAATAGTGGATTTTCCATCTTGCATGTAAAAAATATCAATATTAAAAAAAACATAAGTTACAAAAAAACAACCCAACAACCAATTTGATGTATACAAGGAAATGGTTCCTCTCCCACTCGGTCTTGGGACTTGGTTGAGTGCATTTAGCATACCCTGCAACAAATAAGCCATCCTTTGTTAAATAGATCCCATTTTCGTGTGGCAGGGGCCTGCAAACCCCCACCTCCCAATTGTTGGTGTTGCTAGAACTACCCATTGGGTGAGGGTGAGGCCATAAATCTCATTTATGGTATTTCTCGAAACACGCTCGTTTCACACAAACTGAATTGAAAACAAAGCCATAAAATTGTAAAAAATAATTTGTAAACCAAATTTGAGGCATGCCACAGGGAGACCTATTGGTGTGTGAGCTATGTAATTAACCACTCTTTTAACTTATCATCCTCCTTAATTCCGATGGGAATGGGGGGAAAGGGAAGAGGAAATATTACATACCCACTAGTGCTTCGTCCTTAATGCCTAGTTCTAGTCATTTTGGAACTAGTTGCATTTCTAACAGCTATTGTTCCGGGTAAACTCCTATCTTTTTTTCTCACAGAAAGGGTTGAATTCATGGTTAGAATTCCCTTGGGATGATGTGTAATATCCTTCTCATGCCACCTTCACATATTTACACCCAACGAGAGATCATCTCTCATTTAAGCTGATGTACCTATAATTTTCCTTACAAATGCCAATGCATGTGGTCATGTGGCCATGCCACCCCCCACCCTTTACTATTTTTTACTTGTTTACCATGGTGGTGTGTTTCCCACATACCACCTTGACCTGGCTCACACCGCAATCTAGGGATATTGTATGGATATATTAAAATATTTAAATACATAAATATTTCCACATCAAAATTGTAATATTTGAAAATATTAATTTGATGTTGTTTTATTATAAATTTTGATATCATGCCATGTCAAAAAAATCTTTAAATCTAATATAAACATTAAAGTATTAATATTAATATTAATACTATTGTATTATAATATTAATATTATTAGATTTAATAGCTTTGGATTAATAATTTTAGGACAAATTTGCATCTGTAAATATTTTATCCCTCTCAGTGCATGAATGATTCGAACTTATATGGATCTACGCTGGTGTTAATGTAAACATCCTATTTTTCTACAGGTCTTGGATAAACAATGATAGGGTGCATTTTTAAGGCGCTCTTAAATGTTAAGTCACTGGTTCAATTCCCCGCTCTATTCTAGTGTTATTCTTGAACATGACCATGATATTCAATTTTTCGCCCTATTCAAGTGTTATTCTTGGACATAACCATGATGTATGGTCACCAATGTCAAAGTTAGAAAAATAAACATCCTATTTCATAAAATCAAAATTATACATCTTATCACTCCTGATTAATGCCTCTGAGACTTTCAAGCCTCATAACGGATGGTGACTACTAGGTTCCTGAGACTTTGAAGCCTTATAACGGATGGTGACAACTAGCTTCCTAAGAATTTCAAGCTAGAGAACATTTGGAATACATTTATAATAGCATGATTGTAGCATGACATGGAGTATTTATTATAGTTAGTTGTAAATTTACATGAAAAGTATACCTATGCATTAAGAAAAATTTAATTATCTTTCCCAATAATGGATATATCGGTTATTTGATCCTAAATGATGGATTTATATATATACTAATGATAAATGATGATGAAGTACACTAAATTGACAATGCCATATCCTCCTATTAGCTAGTAAAATTTATCAAGATTTTCCTTGTTTGGATTAGGTGCAAGGTAGTTATGGCAATCGGGGCCACCTGTTGTGTCATGCACAATATTGACGACAATATTATTGAAATAACTACCCACACCCATAGAAAAGAGTAAGAGTGCACCCCCCACACTTCTAAATTTTTCTAGGAATTGACAGTAAAAAAAATCCGCCTCTCTGATTGCACAAAACATGTCTGTCAAAGCAGACAGAGAATACTGAGAACCAACCACAATGCTAACATTAGAATCATATTTTGTGATTTCTCCATAAAACCATGGCTTAACACCAAGTTCAGTCCCTTCATCTCAACAACCTCAGTTAAGGCCATTGATAAGATGGTGAGGAAAAATCCAACGTCTCCCTTACCTCTTAGAAGTCAAAACCTTTCATAGTATTTTTCCCACAATGTGTTAAGAATAGATTAGTCACAAGTATGGAATTATATGTATGGGCATATCCCATTCAAGTTTTTAAGTCTAATTTAGATACATTCAATTTTGATTGGTCTCCCTATTATGAAGTGATGTGCTTTCTTGAAATAAAAGTAGACAATAAAATAAATCTCTATCATAAAGTGGAAATGATGAGAAAAAAATACATACCGATTATCAACTTTCTCTTTTATCCCATGTTTCCAATAGGCCATAGATATGGTCCCCATGTCCTCAATTTTCAGTAAGATCGGAGCCAGTGAAAAATATTGTAATTGTAAATTTTTATTCTATCCAAGCATAAAAGAGATAGTTTTCCCACATCTTCCTCTAGAGAGAAAGAGCCTTTAGAGTTAGTCCATATAGATATATGTGACCCAATGCAGACACAATCCATTGGTGGTAGCCTTTATTTTCTAAAATTCATTGATGATTATAGCAAGAAGATATCGATGTATATTCTAAAAAATAAATTAGATACTTTCTCAAGATTCAAAGAGTTCAAATAAGAAGTAGAAAAGCAGAGTGTAAATCCTTTGAAAGTACTCAGATCCGACATAGGAGGAGAATACAACTCCAATGAATTCAAAGTTTTTTGTCAACAAAAAGGAATGTTCATGTCAAACACAACAACATATAATTCACAACAGAATGGATTAATGGAAAGGAAAAACCATAAAATCATGAATATGGCCAGATGTATGTTGTGTGAGAAGAAGTTGTCTAATGACTATCGAGATGAAGTAGTTTCAACAACAATATATGTTCTTAACAGATCCCAACAACGAGTATATTTTTATAAATTAGAGTGAACAGTCAAGGGCCTATAGAATTTACAATCCAACTATCAAGAAATTTTTTTTAAGAAAAAATATATATATATATATATATATATATATATATATATATATATATATATATATATATATATATATATATTTAAATAAATTTTGGGCTGATCATATTGATGGAGTTTCAAATCATCCTGTTCATCCACCATATTTTCCAAGGTTGCAGGTTCACAAAGAATCATACTACTCTAAAAATGGCACATCTTCCAATAGTGAATCCACTAGTGATTCAATATCTTCATAAGACAATCAGAAAACAAGAAGCATTAGAGAAATATATGAGGAGGAGCATGAGTTTGGTCAACGTAATATATTTGTATTTATTTCATCTCAACTAACACATTTTGAAGAAGAAACTAAAGGAAAATATTGGGTTGATGCAATGAACCAAGAAATTTCTACCATAGAGAAGAAAAATACTTGCGAATTAGCTAATCTCTGAAAAGACAACACCAAAATTGGTCTAAAATGGGTATATAAGACCAAGCTGAATGAAGAAGGAGAAATTATGAAACATAAGGCAAGGTTGTTTTCTGAACTATTATCACAACAATTTGGTGTCAACTATGGTGAAATATTTGCTCTAGTAGCAAGGTTAGACACTGTCAAAACTATTTTATCCACAACATCTCAACACAAATGGACTTTCTATCAACTTCATGTAAAATCTGCTTTGTTAAATGGTATATTGCAGGAAGAAGTTTATGTGGAGAAACCTCCTAATTTTTGAAGTTCTAAGACATCAGTATAAGGTATGCATATTGGAGAAAGCGTTGTATGGCTCGAAACAAGCCCCAAGGGCTTGGTACAGTCGCATCAACACTTATCTCATCGAAAGTGGTTTTTGGAGAAGCAACCATGAACCAACACTATATACCATAAGTCATTAAGGTAAAATGCTCATTGTTTTCCTTTACGTAGATGATCTCCTTTATACATGCAATATGGTGTTAGAAGACTTCAAAGTAGCAATGACTAATCTAGGGGTCATGAAATACTTCTTAAGCATTGAAATTAAATAATTTGCTAATGACATTTTCGTTGGTCAACAAAAATATGTCACTCACATCCTCCAAAATTTTAAACTGACATCATGCTAGTTGAGCATCCAATATGTAGCACCATGAATTGAATCCAAATTGTATAAAATTATAGTTGGTAGTGTGTTATATCTCACTGCAACTAGACCTGATATCATGTTTGCAACTAGCTTTGTCTCAATGTTTTTGCAGTCACCCAAGATTTATCATTGGAAGGTTGCAAAAAGGATATTAGGATATCACTAGTACATTTGGCAGAAATTCCGACACTTTTGACGAAATGTCAGAAATTTCCCCAAATTTTATCAAATTTTCAAATCCCGCCACAAAGTGTCGCTATACCGATGTTTGGAGACAAGTGTCGGTATTGCGACACTTAGAGGTAAGTGTCGGTCTTGCGACATTTGCAAAAAAGCGTCGTAATTGCGACAGATTTTTGAAATATGTCATTACTGCGACATTATAGAGACAAGGTGTCACTATTGCGACATTTAGAGGAAGGTGTCACTATTGCGATGTTTAGAGGAAGGCGTCGCTATTGCAACGGTTGGTGGCAAAGTGTTGCTCTTGCGACGGTTGGTGGCAAAGTGTCGCTCTTGCGACGTTTGGTGGAAATTTGTCACTCTTGCGACAATTGGTGGTAAAGGTGTTCGGTGGGATAATCCCAAATTCACTAGGCGTATAAGCAATATTGGTGTTTATATATGTGTTTGGGTTTTACATGTTTCGAATACGAGCCAAAGGCTATGCACACTCATACAATCGATTGGGACTCAGTGCATGCGCTCGGCCCCTCCCCTCATGACTTGGATTTGGTAGTGGTTTAGCTTGTGGTTCTTGGCCTCAGTCCTGTGGTGATTAGTGTAGGTGCGTGGGCTAAGCCAGGGGCTCGACGGAGTAAAAAGCCCACAATTTTATTAAAAATATAAACAATTTGTAAAAATCCCACAATTTTATTAAAAATATAAACAATTTGTAAAAAGCCCACAATTCTATTAAAAATATAAACAATTTTATATTAAATATAAAATTGATATACAGTTTTTTATTTTCCCAATAAAATAAGCTAGAATACGATAGGATTAGGGCATTTTGAGATTTTTTACAAAAATGGAAAAAGAGGGAAATAGATAGGACAATCATTAAGGTAGTTTAGGAAAAATAGGATTTCATATATTTTAGCATGCAAATGGCCAGATTGGGGTAACTTAGGGCTTTTTATAAAAATCGAGGTATATGATAACGACAGAAAATGGTCAATATAGTGAAGGCATAAGGAATCATAGCCAAAAAATGATCATGAAAGACAACTTTCGAGGGTGAAAAAATGAGTGCTAACAAGATGCATGCTTTGATTCTAAGTCAGAACCCAATAAGGGGAATGATAAAGGGAAGCATATGATTGATGCAGAGCCCAGTGCCATTGTAACCACCACCAAGATCCATAAGGATGAGCCCAAAGATCTAGAGGAGGGGGATCACCTCTTCCACTCATAGATGTGGGTGAAGGGTTCTTTTCTGTAGTTCATTGTCGAAAACAATAGCCAAAAGAACCTCATTTCAGTAGAGGTTGTGAATCAGCTAGGCCTACCGACCACAAAACACCCGCAGTCATACACCATCAGGTGGCTTCACCCGCAGCCATACACCATAGGCCCATTTTTCATCTTCCCCCTTGTGGCATATTCATTCGGTAAGGCGCGTCGTGTCGTGCCGTGTGAGGTCACCCAACCAGGCACATTCGAGTCGGGCCATTTCGTTCGAGGGCACACATATCCGTTTTTCTAAGTTGTGACCGCTCGGGTGCCTTCTGCATGTTCGGGCGGCCCATTTTCCGTTTGCAGTTGGTCAGGCACACAGTGTCGTGTCGTGTGAGGTCGCCCGACTGGACGCATTCGGTTCAGGCCGTTTCTTTCAAGGGCACCAGTATCATTTTTGCTAGGTTGTGACCGCCAGGGTGCCTTATGCATGTTCGGGCGGCCCGTTTGCTGTTTTCTCCCTTGTGGAATCGTTCGGTCAGGTGCACTGTGTCGTGTCGTACGAGGTCACCCGAACGGGCGCGTTTGGGTAGTTTGTTTCATTCGAGGGCACCCATATTAGTTTTTCTAAGTTGTGACTGCCCGAGTGCCATGTGCACGTTCGGGCGGCCCGTTTGCCATTTTCTCCCTTGTAGCATCGTTCAGTCAGGTGCGCCGTGTCACGCCATGTGAGGTTGCCCGACCAGGCACGTTTGGGTCGGGCCTTTCAAGGGCACTTGTATCAGTTTTGGTAAGTTGTGACCACCCTAGTGCCTTGTGCACATTCAAGTGACTCGTTTGTTGTTTTCTACCTTGTGGCATATTCATTCGGTCAGGCACGTCCTATCGTGTGAGGTTGCCCGACCGGGCGCGTTCTGGTTGGGTCGTTTCGTTTGAGGCCCCCGTATCAGTTTTTTTAAGTTGTGACTGCTTGGGTGCCTTGTGCACGTTCCTGCGGCCCATTTTCCGTTTTCTCCCTTGTGACATCGTTCGGTAAAGCGCGTCGTGTCGCGCTGTGTGAGGTCGCCCGACTGGGCACATTTGGGTCGGGTCGGGTCGTTTTGTTCGAGGGAGCCCATATCAGTTTTTCTAAGTTGTGACTACCCGAATGCCTTGTGCATGTTTGGGTGTCCCGTTTTTCATTTTCTCCCTTGTGGCATCATTCGGTCGGGCACATCGTGTCGTGCCATGTGAGGTCGCCCGATTCGGTGCGTTCGGGTTGGATCATTTTGTTCGAGGGTGCCCATATCAGTTTTGCTAAGTTGTGACTACCTGGGTGCCTTGTGCATGTTTGGGTGGCCTGTTTGCCATTTTCTCTCTTGTGGCATCGTTTGTTCGGGCACGTCATATCGCACCATGTGAGGTCACCCAACCGGGCGCATTCGGGTCAGGTCGGGCCGTTTCATTTGAGGGCGCTCGTATCAGTTTTGCTAAGTTGTGACCACCCAGGTGCCTTGTGCACATTCAGGTGGCCCATTTTCCATTTTCTCCCTTGTGGCATCGTTCGATCGGGCACGCCATGTGAGGTCGCCTGACCGGGCGCGTTCGGGTCGAGTCGGGTCGTTTTGTTCAAGGGTGCCCGTATCAGTTTTTCTAAGTTGTGACTTCTCGTGTGCCTCGTGCACATTCGGGTGGCCCGTTTTCCATTTTATCACTTGTGGCATCACTCGTTCGAGTGCATCATGTCACGCCATGTGACGTCACCTGACTGGGCGTGTTCGGGTCGGGTCAAGGCGTTTCGTTCGAGGGCGCCTGTATTAGTTTTGTTAATTTGTGATCTCTCGGGTGCCTTGTGCATGTTCCAGTGGCCCATTTTTTGTTTTCTCCCATGTGGCATCGTTCGGTCGAGCGCACCGTGTCGCGCCGTGTGAGGTCGCCCGACCGGGCACGTTCAGGTCGGGTCGGGCCATTTCATTCGAGGGCGCCCATATTAGTTTTGCTAAGTTGTGACTGCTCGGGTGCATTGTGCACATTTGGGTGGCCCATTTACCATTTTCTCCCTTGTGGCATTGTTCGTTCGAGCGCATCGTGTCGCGATGTGTGGGGTCACCCGACCACGTGCGTTCAGGTCAGGTTGGGTCGTTTTGTTCGAGGGTGACCGTATCAGTTTCTCTAAGTTTTGACTACCTCAGTGTCTTTTTCATGTTCAGGTGGCCTATTTTCTATTTTCTACCTTGTGGCATCGTTTGTTTGGGCGCGCCGTGTCGTGCCATGTGAGGTAGCCCGACCAAGCAAGTTCGCGTCGGGCCATTTCGTTCGAGGGCACCCATATTATTTTTTCTAAGTTGTGACCACCTGGGTGCCTTGTGCATGTCCGGGTGGCCCGTTTTCCATTTTCTCCCTTGTGGCATCGTTCGTTCAGGCGCGGTGTCGTGTAGCATGGTGTGAGGTTGCCCAACCGGGCGCGTTCGGGTCTGGTCGGGAAGTTTCGTTCGAGGGTGCCCGTATAATTTTTGCTAAGTTGTGACCACCTGGGTACCTTGTTCACATTTAGGTGGCCCATTTTCCATTTTCTCCCTTGTGGCATCATTTGGTCGAGAGCGTTCTGTCATGCCGTGTGAGGTCGCCCGACCAAGCGCGTTCAGGTCAGGTCGAGCCATTTTGTTCGAGGGCACCCGTATCAATTTTCCTAAGTTGTGAACATCCGGGTGTCTGCCAGGGTGCCTTGTGCATGTTTGAGTGGCCCATTTTTCGTTTGGTCGGGTGCACCGTATCGTGCCATGTGAGGTCACCTAACCGAGTGCGTTCGGGTTTGGTCAGGCTGTTTCGTTCGAGGGCGCCCGCATCAATTTTGTTAAGTTGTGACCGCCCGGGTGCCTTGTGCACATTCGGGTGGCCCATTTTCCATTTGCTCCCTTGTGGCATTATTTGTTTGGATGTGCTGTGTCGGGCCGTGTGAGGTCACCCGACCGGGTGCGTTCGGGTTGGGTCAGACCGTTTCATTCGAGGGTGCCTGTATCAGGTTTGCTAAGTTGTGACCGCCCAGGTGTCTTGTGCATGTTCGGGTGGCCTGTTTGTCATTTTCTCCCTTGTGGCATCGTTCGTTCAGGCGCATCGTGTCGCACCATGTGAGGTCGCCCGAATGGGCGCTTTTGGGTCGAGCCATTTCGTTCGACGGTGCCCATATCAGTTTTGCTAAGTTGTGACTGCTTGGGTCCCTTGTGCATGTTCTGGCGGCCCGTTTGCCGTTTTCTCCCTGATGGCATCGTTTGGTCAAGCATTCCGTGTCACGCCGTGTGAGGTCGCCTGATCGGGTGTGTTCCGTTCGGGTCGGGCTATTTCATTTGAGGGTGCCCGTATCAATTTTGCTAAGTTGTGACCACCCGAGTGCCTTGTGCATGTTTGGGTGGCCCGTTTGTCATTTTATCCCTTGTGACATCGTTTGGTCAGGCGCGTCAAGTCGCGCCATGTGAGATCGCCCGACCGGGTGCGTTAGGGTTGGGTTGTTTCGTTCGAGGGCACCCATATCAGTTTTTCTAAGTTGTGGACGCTCAGGTTCCTTGTGCATTTTTTGGTGCCTTGTGCACGTCTGGTCAGGTGTGTCGTGTCATGAGGCTGCCCAGGGAAAGACATTCGGGCCTACCTCTCTCTTCCCCAATCTCCCTCTCTCTCTCTCTCTCTCTCTCTCTCTACCCTCCAATCCTCTCACTATATCCCTCCCTCTATCCTTCTTTCTGCCCCCCTTCCATCTTTGTGTCACTATCTCCCTCTCTCACCCTTTTGATCTACCTCTGTCACCCTTTTG
The DNA here is from genome assembly GCA_034641835.2 of Pinus albicaulis. Taxonomy (NCBI): domain Eukaryota; kingdom Viridiplantae; phylum Streptophyta; class Pinopsida; order Pinales; family Pinaceae; genus Pinus; species Pinus albicaulis. The sequence continues at coordinate 921,780,388 of CM076582.1, forward strand.
ATCTACCTCTCTCACTCATCTCCCTCTCTCTCTCTCTCTCTCCATTCCTTCTCTCCCCTCTCCTTCAGTTTATCTCCATCTCTCCCTTGTGACTCCCCTTGTCCTCCTTTTTGGCAAGGTTAAAATGGGTAATCTTCGATGGAAAAAATGTAGATCAAATATTTCATCAAAAAGAGGGAACCATACCCTATCTTCCAGGCTATGCCTATCAGTCGCTTGGCCTATTCTTTCTCTCACATGAATGTAGTCTTGCTCGACTAGTACAGAAGAAGGTTTCGCATTATGAGCTATTTGTTTGGGACAAATTTTAGTTGTTTCAACACTGCTAGATTCTTCACGATTATCCTTTAAACCATCTTATTCTTTTGTACTCTCTTCAACTTTGTAGTGCTTTCCATTCCTCTCAGTCACATATGTTTCCTTGGTCTATTAAGGGACAAGGTCGACAACATTAGGATGTTTTTGCAATAAACAAGGGTATTTCCAGGACACAGTCAGGTGGAGCAAGAGTATAATTAGAGCCAGATTTCTCATAAATGTGGGACACTCAAACTTAAGATATTCTAGAGTAGTCATGAAGTGCAGTCTAGCTATTAAGACTTCATCAGATGGCCATTCTCTATACTTAAATTGTGTGACAACACTGTGGCTGAGTTTGAAACTGGAGATTGAACATACATTTGGTTTGATTGCAATGGAAATTTTCATCAATAAATGTAAAGCAATGACTAACAAATACTATAAATTAATAAATACGGAAGACATGGCAACAAGGAACAATACTTACAAAATTGCTACATTGAGATGCAAAGAATAAGCAACTAATGTGCACAAATAGAGACCAATGAAACTATCATCTTAACCCCTAACCTCTTAAACACTAATTCCCAACCCCTAACCCATTTAACCCCTAAACCCCTAAACCCCTAACCCATTTAACCCCTAAACCATAAACCTCTAAACCCTTAACCACTAACACTTAAACCCTTAACCCCTAGCCCATCTAACCCCCTAAACACCTAGTAAACCCCTAACCCATTTAACCCCCTAAACCCTAAACCTATAAACCCTTAACCCCTAACCCCTTAAACCCTAAACCATTAAGCCGACCTTAACCCTAACCCCTTAAACCCTAATTCCCGACCCCTAATCCATATAACCCCCTAAAACCTAACCCCATTAGCCCCTAAATTCTAACCCCTAAAATCCTTAACTGCTAAATCCCCTAAACGCATAAACCCCTAACCCATTTAACCCCCTAAACCCTAAAACTATTAACCCTAAACCCTAAACCCTAAACCCCTAAACCCCTAACCCATTTAACCCCCTCAACCCTAAAGCTATTAACCCTTAGCCCCTAACCCCTTAAACCCTAAACCATTAAAATATTAACCCTAACCCCTTAAACCCTAATTCCCGACCTCTAACCTATCTAACGCCCTGAAACCTAACCCCATTAGCCCCTAAAATCCTTAACTGCTAAATCCCCTAACCCCATAAACCCCTAACCCATTTAACGCCCAAAACCCTAAACCTATAACCCCTTAACCCCTAACCCATTAAACCCTAAATCCCAATCCCTAACCCATTTAACCCCCTAAACCATAAACCTCTAAACCCCTAACCCATTTAACCCCTAGACCCTAAACCTTTAAACCCTTAACCACTAACCCTTAAACCCTTAACCCCTAACCCATTTAACCCCCTAAACCCCTAAACCCCTAACCCATTAAACCCTATTTCCCAACCCTAACCCATTTAACTTGCTAAAACCCTAACCCATTTAACACCCTAGAACCCTAACCCATTTAACCCCCTACCCTTTAAACCTATTTTCTAAGTTGTGACCACATGGGTGCCTTGTGCACGTTCGTATGGCCCGTTTGCTGTTTTGTTTGAGGGCGCCCAGCCAAACCCATTCGACTTGGGTTGTTTCGGTTGAGGGTGCCTGCCAAAACGCGTTTGGGTTGAGTCGTCTCGGTTAAGGGCACCTGCCGGCCCAAACACGTTTGGGTCTAGTTGTTTTGATTGAGGGCAGTAATAGTATCAAATATGCTCAGTTGTGACCACGCGGGTGCCCCGTGTACGTTCGTGCGGCCCGTTTTCCTATTTCTCCCTTGTGCCTTCGTTCAGTCATGCATGTCATGTCGAGCCGTGTGAGGGCACCCTCCCAAACGCGTTCGGGTCAGGTCATTTTGTTTAAGGGCGAGTGTATCAAAATTTCTAAGTTGTGACCGCACGGTTGCCTTGTGCACATTTGTGCAACCCGTTTTTCGTTTTCCCCCTTGTGCCTTCGTTCGTTCGGGTCGTTTCGTTCAAGGGCGCCCGTATTAGTTTTACTAAGTTGTGACTGCCCGGTGCCTTGTGCATGTTCGAGTGGCCCATTTTCTGTTTGCTCGCTTGTGGCATCGTTCGATGGGGTGCATCGTGTCGCGTTGTGCGAGGTCACCCGACCGGGGGCGTTCAGGTTGGGCCGTTTCATTTAAGGGTGCTCGTATCAGTTTTTCTAAGTTGTGACTGCCCAAGTGCCTTGTGCACATTCGAGCGGCCCATTTTCCATTTTCCATTTTCCTTGTGCATGTTTGGGTGGCCCGTTTTCTATTTGATCCCTTGTGGCATCGTTTGTTTGGGCGCGTCATGTCGCACCGTGTGAGGTCCCCCGACTGGGTGCGTTCGAGTCAAGCCGTTTCATTCGAGGGCGCCCGTATCAGTTTTTCTAAGTTGAGACTGCTCGGGTGCTAGCTTGTGCACATTCAGGTGTCCTATTTTCCAGTTGATCCCTTGTGGCAGCATTCCTTTGGGCGCACCATGTCGCGCTGTGTGAGGTCGCCCGACCGGGCGCGTTCAAGTCGATTTGTTTCATTCGAGGGCGCCCGTATCGGTTTTACTAAGTTGTGATCACCGCTCGGGTGCCTTGTGCATGTTTGGGTTGCCTTTTTTCCATTTTCTCCCTAGTGGCATCGTTCGTTAGGGCGCGCCATGTCGCATCGTGTGAGGTCGCCCGATCGGGCGCGTTCAGGTTGGGTTGTTTCATTCGATGGTGCCCATATCAGTTTTGCTAAGTTGTGACCGCTCAGGTGCCTTGTGCACGTTCGGGTGCCCTGTTTTCTATTTTCTCCCTTGTGGCATCATTCATCGGTCCGTTTTGTGTCACGCTGTGTGAGTTCACTCGACCGAGCGCGTTTGGGTCAGGTCGTTTTGTTCGAGGGTGCACGTATCAGTTTTGCTAAGTTGTGACCACCCGGGTGCCTTGTGCACATTCGAGCAGTCATTTGTCATTTTCTCCCTTCTGGCATCATTTGGTCGGGCGCATTGTGTCGTGCCATGTGAGGTCACCCGACCAGGCGCGTTCGAGTCGGATCGAGTCGTTTCATTCAAGGGCACCCATATCAGTTTTGATAAGTTGTGACTGCCCGGGTGCCTTGTGCACGTTCGGGCGGCCCGTTTGTTGTTTTCTCATTTTCCTTGTGCACATTGGGGTGGCCCTTTTTCCATTTCATCCCTTGTGGCATCATTCGTTTGGGCACGCCGTGTCCTGTGGTGTGAGGTCGCCCGACCGAGTGCGTTCGGGTCGGGCCGTTTCATTTGAAGGCACCCATAACAGTTTTGCTAAGTTGTGATCACCGCCAAGGTGCCTTGTGCACATTTGGGTGGCCCGTTTTCTATTTTCTCCATTGTGGCATCGTTCGTTCGGGCGCGTCGTGTCGCGCCGTGTGAGGTCACCCGACGAGGCGCGTTCAGGTTAGGTCATTTCGTTCGAGGGCACCCGTATCAATTTTGCTAAGTTGTGACCAATTGGGTGCCTTATGCACTTTTAGGTGGCCCGTTTGCTATTTTTTCCCTTGTGGCATCTTTCATCGGTTCATTTCATGTCACGTTGTGTGAGGTCGCTCGGCCGGGCGTGTTCAGGTCGAGTCGTTTCATTCGAGGGCACCCATATCAGTTTTGCTAAGTTGTGACTGCTTGGGTGCCTTGTGCACATTCAGGCGGCCCATTTTCCTATTTCTCCCTCGTGGCATCGTTCGGTCGAGCACGCCATGTTGCGCCGTGTGAGGTCGCCCGATCGGGCGCATTCGGGTCGGGTCAGGCCATTTCATTTGAGGCCACCCGTATCAGTTTTTCTAAGTTGTGACCACCCGGGTGCCAGCTTGTTGACGTTCTGGTGGCCTGTTTGCCATTTTATCCCTTGTGGGATCGTTCGGTCAGGCGTGCCATGTCACACCGTGTGAGGTCGCCCAACTAGGCACATTCGGGTCGGGTCGTTTCGTTCGAGGGTGCCCATATCAGTTTTGCTAAGTTTTGACCACCTAAGTGCCTTATGCACATTCGGGTAGCCCATTTTCAGTTTTCTTCCCTGTGGCATCGTTCACTGTGTCGTGCCATGATCGAGTCTTGCTGTGTGAGGCTACCCAAGGAAACACATTTGTATGGGTCGGGTCGAGTCGTGTGATGGCGCCCAATCAGCTGGAAATGAGTTCGGGTTAGGTCAGGTCGGTTTGTTTCGTATTGTAATTAAGGGCACCCAAGGAAACACGTTTGGGCGGGTTGGGTCAGGTCGGGTCGGGCTAGGTCGTGCCATGTGAGGCTACCCAAGGAAACACGTAGGTAGGTAGGTAGGTAGGGTTCCCCTATCTCCCATCTCCATATAGAGTAATTTGGTCACATATTCTTTCTTCTATGATACTGGTTTCATATCTCTCTTAAGTCTTATCTCTTGTCCTTCTTCTCTTTCCCTTTCTCTCCTTATACCTCCCTCTCTCTTCCCCAATCTCCCTCTCTCTCTCTCTCTCTCTCTCTCTCTCTCTCTCTCTCTCTACCCTCCAATCCTCTCACTATATCCTTGTTACATTGAGACGAAAAGAATAAGAAAATAATGTACACAAACAGAGACCAATGAAACTATCATCTTAACCCCTAACCCCTTAAACACTAATTCCCAACCCCTAACCCATTGAACCCCCTAAACCTCTAAACCCCTAACCCATTGAACCCCCTAAACCTCTAAACCCCTAACCCATTTAACCCCTAAACCATTAACCTCTAAACCCTTAACCCCTAACGCCTAAACCGTTAACCCCTAACCCATTTAACCCCCTCAAACCCTAGTAAACCCCTAACCCATTTAACCCCCTAAACCGACCTAAACCTATAAACCCTTAATGCCTAACTCCTTAAACCCTAAACCATTAAACCCTTAACCCTAACCCCTTAAACCCTAATTCCCGACCCCTAACCCATCTAACCCCCTAAAACCTAACCCCGTTTGCCCCTAACTTCTAACCCCTAAAATCCTTAACTGCTAAATCCCCTAACCCCTAAACCCCTAACCCATTTAACCCTTAAACCCTAAACCTATAACCCCTTAACCCCTAACCCATTAAACCCTAATTCCCAACCCCTAACCCATTTAACCCCCTAAACCATAAACCTCTAAATCCCTAACCCATTTAACCCCTAAACCCTAAACCTCTAAACCCTTAAACCCTTAACCCCTAACCCATTTAACCCCCTATAGCCCTCAACCCTTAACTCATTAAACCCCCTAAACCCTAAACCTCTAAACCCTTAACCCCTAACCCCTTAAACCCTATTTCCCAACCCTAACCCATTTAACCCCCATTTGTCAGTTTCTCCCTTGTGCCTTTGTTTGGTCGTGCACGCCGTGTTGTGCTGTGTGAGGGCGACCGACCAAATTTGTCACACTCCTTAAGTACCTCTTGTGACCGCATGGGTGCCTTGTGCACGTTCGCCTAAATAGTTTTCTTTTTGCTCCCTTATGCCTTTGTTCAGTCAGGCACACCATATTGTGAGGGCGCCGACCCAAACGCATTCAGGTCGGGTCGGGTCATTTCATTTGAGGGTGGTTGTATCAAATTTTCTGAGTTGTGATCACATGGGTGCCTTTTGCATGTTCGTGCAGCTCGTTTTCCGTTTTCTTCCTTGTACCTTCATTAGGTTGTGCACGTCGTGTCGCGCCGTGTGAGGGCTCCCACCCAAACACGTTCAGGTTGGGTCATTTCGTTTGAGGGTGGTCGTATCAAATTTGCTAAGTTGTGACCGCATGGGTGCCTTGTGCATGTCCATGCGGTCCGTTTTTCATTTTCTCCCTTGTGCCATCATTTAGTCAGGTGCGCCTTGTCGTTTCATTTAAGGGCGCTCGCCCAAACCCGTTCCCTAATCCCTAATCCCTTAACTACTAACTCATTATTCAACCCCTAACCCCTAAATGCACCTAAATCCCCTAACCCCTAACCCCCAATCCCCTAAGCCCTCCAAATTCAATGAATTATCTTTGAAGAAGTAATTTTTTTCTACAATATGGTTGGTAAGTTATTTAAATAGAGGTATCTTCTCTAGAGTTCTTTTTTAGATCCACAATTTCATTTACTCATTTTTGAACAAGGCATATGACACTCTTCATGTCTATGGGATTTTTATCTTGAAGCTCATTATATATATGAGTATTTGTTATTTCAAGGGTTTCCTAAACCTCTAAACTCCTAAACCTCTAAACCCCTAACCCATTTAACCGCTAAACCATAAACCTCTAAACCCTTAACCATTAAACCCTAAACCCTTAACCCCTAACCCATTAAACCCTAATTCCCAACCCCTAACCCATTTAACCCCCTAAACCGTAAACCTATAAACCCCTAGCCTCTTTAAGAGCCCGCTTTGTAGCCTCCACAGTCTTGAATGTCACAAATGAAAATCCCCTGGATTTGTTGGTATTCTTATCATATGCAACTGAACCTTCTTCTATCTCTCCATATTTGGAAAAAACTTCTAAAATCTTATCATTGGCCATGTCATATGAAAGACCACCAATGTAAAGTTTCCTTTGAGCCTGATCTGTACTTTGACTAGGACCTGTGCTTGCCACGTCTACCAGATTGCTTACAGTAATCCTCCAATCAATAGTCTTGCTAGGCTCTTTCAATCACCTTTGAGTAGAATACATATGCTTAAATGTGACAAAACCAAATCCTCATGACATTCCTGATGTCGTATCCATACTAACAGTACCTTATTCAGTCTCCCCATACTGTTCAAATCCATCACATAGGGTCTGTGAAGAAGTATCCCAAGCCAATCCATGCACAAACAGCTTCCGATGAGCCGAGTCCTTGCTTACAACATCTTTAATTTCTTCTGCAATTGCAGGATATGAAGAACCTGCATTGACCATCAAAGAGATCAACTGCTCTTTTCTCAGTGGCTCCAACAATGAGTGTAGATCATCCTTATTTATTATAGAAAATGTATCTAATTTGAATGAATGAATACATAGATTACTATCATTAAAGAAAAAAAATGTAAATTTCACTTTTAATGTAATACTTAAAAATAAGGAAAAAATAATACATAAATTATAAATAATAAATATTAAAAAAAAGAGAGATTAAGACTCCAAATATTTAAAATACAACATAATTTAATAGTGTAAAGTTTAAAACTCCTTTTGATAAAGCATGATGATTTAGTAGGGTAGAAGGATTACTATATGCAAAAATCAGTCCATTATTTACTCATATAATTTTAATTGCTTCTCAGAAAGATATGTTTTATTTTTTTTATTGTAAATATTTTTAAACAATAGAAATAAACAAACATTTAATTATTTAGAAATTATTTTAATTATTTAGAAATTATTATAATTATTAAAAAATATATATTTTTAAATAAATTTGAGTGGCCTTAAAAAACACACACGTGTTTCATTTCAAAATGTCAAAAATTTTGAAATATCGAAAGTTTTAATTTCCCTCTAGTTGCATGGTTTGTCTAGGGAAGGAGGGAGAATGCGGCCATACTGTACTCGCCGGTTTTGAGGAAGGATGTAGCCATACAATTGCAAGTTTGGAGGAAGGATGCGGGAGATTTGTGCCCCGAGCCGTGCTCATAGATCTGGCACCGTGGACAGTGTGAGGATCTCTGCATTGCTCTCAACTCCACAACTCCAAAAACAGGTACTCTTATTCTTCAATACAACAAGAATTTTGGTTGGCGTTTTAGTTTTTTTTTTAAGGATCTTGTCTCATGGGTCTGCTTGTAATTTTTTCTATTGGGACTGCAACCGATTACCAACCTGATCTGATGAAAAAAATGCATAGTGGCCTCTGTGGGAGCTTATAAGCTTGATCCACAGGTGTCTTTTCCTTGGATCTGCCTCTCCAGGGAAACAATACCCAACTGCGATCTCGATCTGGGCTTTGATCCCTAGCTGGAACTTATATTACCTGCACTAATTTGATCCCTAGCTGGAACATCCTGTACTTGCATCATGAAGATCTTGAAAGTTTGGAAATTTCAGTAAACAATCCGTATTGGAAATATGGAAATATTGACTTGCCACTACATAAACAGTTAATATGGAAATCATTTTTGGCTGCATCTGTAAATAGAGTGAAACAAATTACTTTGAGTCTTCCTTTTTTTATGGACGTTCCAAATTATTTGTTTTCCTGCGACTACCTCACTTTTTCGGAGCTCACAAATTTTGATTTCAAACTACCTTCAGACTTTTCTGGTTTCAGATACCTTAGAACCTGTTTTCTATCAGATGTCTATATTATTGATGATATGCTCGAGAAGCTTGGAGAAAAATGCCCTCTTCTTGAAAATTTGAGAGTTGGATCATATACTATGGGCCTGAACACTTTGAAAATTTCTTCTCAGAGTCTCAAGTATTTTAACTTTTTGGAAAATCGCCATAAAATCCCACTAACATTAACAGTGAATTTCCTAAAGTTGGTGAATGTTACAATACACAACTCAATGTTGAGTTTGGAGCTAAATTCTTGCGGGGATCTGCATTTTTCCACAACAGGGCTTGATGTACTAGAAGGTCTTTCAAACAGGAACTCTCTGAGAAATATTACCCTTTGTGGGTGGAGTATTCACGTGCCTTCGCTCACAGTACTTGGCCATTTTTCCAATCTCGAAGAACTCTCCATGGAAAGAAATTATTTTGAGGCAACACGTCCTACTACAGGAAGCTTGACCCTCCCACTATTGAAAAATCTCAAGAAAGTGCATATAAGGGTTTCAGGGTTGGATGAGGAGGAAATTTCTCTGATCGGCTGCCTTTTCAAAAATTCTCCTTCTCTGTAGAGCATTAGGAGCATTATTGAAATGCAATCATGGTCTATAATGTAAATAACTTCACTTGTTAATGTCAGATGCATTTTTTCAAAAAGAAAAAGCTTGGTTTCAAAATTATCAATAAACCAAGGTATAACAAGACCCCAATTCCGTTTCAATGTTTTGGTCTGTCTTTTTGTTTGATTTTAGGGCTGCACAGTTAGGGCTGCACAAGCAATTTCATGTGGGCCATTCATTTTTGAATACCTTGGGGAGGTATTAAATGATCAAGAAGCAAATAAAAGAGTAGAAAGGTAAATTTTTATCTTGCATTAAATTTTGTTTTCCTATTTCTTCATCATAAATGGTTCTCTAACTGAATGCACCTATTGCTTACTGCCACTTCTTTTCTTGTTTGTTCTAAATTACTACTATTCAGGTATGACAATGAAGGTTATAGCTACCTATATGATATTGACGCCCATATTGATGCAAGTGATTTGATTGATGGTGTACAACCATATGTTATTGATGCTACCAAGCATGGGAATGTTGCACGCTTTATAAGTCATAGGTAACACACATCGTTATGCTTTCTTAGTTGTTTTATAGCTTTTAAGAATAAGTTTGCATACTGAACATAATATTCCTAAAATAATTTTTTCAGGGCCTGAATGTCACTTCGGTATTGGTTTTTTGTTTTCAGTGGCACCAGATTCTTCCCGCTTCAACCATGGGACTAATATCTTTTATGTTTGTCTTAGATCTCTTGTAAAGTTCAGATTACTTACATAGGTATGAATTTCTATTTCCATGGAGTGGTTTGGAACAAACAATATGCTTGTCTGCAAATGAAATGTGATGCATCATACTTGTGTTTCCATTGCGGGTGGAAACCATACCTCTCCAAGGTTTTGTACTTGTTAATCGCTTCTCTGATCACTGCTTGGCTCAATTTGTCCTATATAATCTCTTTTTTCAAGAGAATAGAGACTCTTGTCATTTGATGGAAGCAGAATGCCTCAAAATATGTACTTTGTATATTGTGTGTAGTACCAAACAAAGTGAATAAATATCCATTTCCATTCTTTGATGGTCGTAAATGCCACAAGAAGCTCCAGTAAGCCCATTTCCACTTTGCATCTTTGTTTGAATGTTCAGTTCAAAGTTCTGTAGGCTTTCATGGTCAAGGATGCAACTTCTTTGATACCTTATGATCCATAAATGAGGGACTTATAGCCCGCCCACTCGCTTGACCAACACGGATCCTCTAGGGAATTTTTTTTTATGATGAACCTCGTACTTGTACAGAGCACTCTATCTGCAGAATGGCCACTAAGCCTCTGTTCCTATACCTTGTGCAAGAAGTATTAGCATATAAATATCACATAATATATTGAGAAGGTAGAGGTAGGCCTATTCCTCTACCTTGTGCTTCATTTCTTCCAAAGCTTAAGTCGTATATCAGGTTTCGGAAGAAGATATGGTTAACCCTTTGTAAGTGTATCCTTCCCTGGACATGGTGTAATTAATGAGGATATATGCTGGTCCTTGGAAGTGCATGAAAGAGTCTATTTACTTGTGAAATGATGATGTATGTATGTTTGTTTGGTTGGTTTTTATTACATGTATATATAACTGTACTTTTTATTTATTATATTTATATGCTAATACTTTTCTCAATATATTACGCAATATTTGTTCTTGGAATGGCTACAAGGTTTATGTTCACTGTGTAACCTCTGCTCCAAATGATTGGCTGATTCCTTCTTTGTGTAACCTACACACAAGGAACTAGATTACAATGCAGTTGAAAGTCTCTATTCTCAATGAACCAACCAATGCCAGGTATCTCACTCTGTCACAAAAATTTCCCTAAGCAAGCAAGGGATAGCCCCTAAGCAAGCAATGGATAGCAACATATCTTATGATGAGAAATATCAAGATATATTTATCATTTTTCAGTTTCAAAACAAATAATAAACCACCTGTCCTCCGGTAACCAAATTTCAACATAATTAAGTTAATTACAACAACTAATCAATGTGAAAAAACAACAGGGACAATTGATTATACCATATTGGCATTGTGCACTTTTAGGACTTAACGTCTTAGTAAATGCTTACAAAAACTCTGCATTGTATGCTTTTTATACAAAGACTTGTATGTCAAAGAAAACAATTTCACACATCTAGATACCCATACATGTTTGCATTTATAGAAGAAATAATTAATAGCCCAATAGAGGAAACATAAAACTAGTTAATTTTTTCAATTTCTAACTTATACTGCAATATTTATGAAGCAAAAACTAGATTGAAGATGCCTACCTGTTCACCTTGACATTACCATCCAAGACATCATGTCCAGAGGGATGTGTCACAATGCACTTATGGAGCTACCTGCTATAGCCTCTTGGATGGTTTAAAATAGTCTTGCTATGTAATTCTTGTGTTTGGTTTTCACTTGCCAAGTGAAAAGTAGATACCTTTGTCACTGTATCAGGACCTAATTGTTGAATCTGTAGATTATGCCTGCTTAACTTGCCTCCAGAACTTGTCTCTACCAACTTGTAGCTACTTAAGGTACCCTGCATTGATGAAATATATGTTAAGAATTCATTTGTGGTTTCCTAGGAGTAATATAGCCTCCCATTCCAGTTTTACATCTACATGTGAAATAGTAGCAAATGCAAGCTATGCAAAATATACATAAATCAATCAGATGCTGTCATTTGGAGAGTATTTACAAATCCTTTTAAGGTGTGACTCGGAAAAATACAGGTTTTATTCTTAATCCTCGTGATGTTTTTGAGTAAGGGTGAAGGTCATTATAGCTGAATTTGTAGATGAAAATATCTCAGTTTACCAACCACATGTTTTGACTGTTCTAGTTGTTACTTATTCTCAGAGAGTCACAAGAGAATAATAAGATGCATAAATCGCAGCTGCTTCCTCAACAATACTCACAAGATCCTTAGGGAACTACAACAACCTTTAAAGGTTGGTGCAAAATTGAGTAGTTGAAGATCCAGTGCAACATTAATGCTTGAGAACATAATAGCTTCTCTCTCCCATATGCTGGACATACATATGATACTGAGATGGTGATCACACCAAATGAGGTTGGAGGAAAAAGTGTTGACTCATAAGGCGAGAAATAAAAGTGTTAAATCATGAGGCAATTTCTTTATAAAAAAATAATGTCTTGCACAAAAAGAGCAAGCACATTAACACACGTTTTTCGTGACCTTTTCAATGATGGAGACATATTTCTTGCCTTTTGTGGTTCAACAGATCAAGTTGCATATATTTTAACAAATCCTTTGGGCAAAAATGTATTTGAATTTCAAAGAGAGACTAGGCATTGTAAGTGCCACTACTTGTAACAGTTGAGCTTAGGAAGGGGTGTTGAGATATTAATCATAGTGTCTATGATGTGTCATCATATTTAATTCTTTTTGTGTACTAGGTGTCATAGTCAATTTTAATTTAGTTCAGCTTCATTCAAGTCATTTATTGTTTATGCTTCCTACATAATATATTTAACTATTTTGAATAAGCCGTAGTCTAACTAGACTTCTTTTTTACCTTGGAAATCATGGAAATTCCGGTAAGATTTTAAGAAAATTCGGCAAGAATTTTTGTAAATCCACGTTATAACTATCAAACTTTAATATTTTGGGTGCCCTAGAGGTTTTTGATGGTGCTGAAACTATTTCCACCATCAAAATCATGATACAAACACTGGAACTGCAAAATTTCTTAAATTTTTTTGGCCCAGATTCCCGCCAATTTTAGCTGTCCGGGCAATTCCTCCATCTCGTTAGACAACTCCTTTTGAATAATGATTACTTAACTCAATTTTCAATTTTTTCTATTACAAGTGCAACAGGTGCCATTGTCATTAAATAATTTTGCCGACGGATCTTGACAACTGCCACCGCCTTGAATAACCAAGCCATTGGATCTTGACAATTGTTATCAGATGATAGTTTACATTTAGTTTATTAATTTAATTCTTAAGATTTTAATTTCGACGATTAAGACTTTTAATCTTGCTCTTGGTTGCTCCATCATCAGTTGTTTAAGTCACATCGTTAAACTTACCATTTTAATATTTATAGAAGGAATTGATAAAGAAGGCTGACATAAATTCAATACTAAAAAACATTGAACAGTCTCAAGACATCACATCCTGAAAGACACTCTTTCCTTCCTGTTAATATAAACATTCTAGTTCAGAAAAATCAAATTTTTTTTTTTTATTACTCCTAATCAACGGTTCCAAGAGTTTAAAGCCTCATAACGAATGGTAACACTTCGTGAGACTTAAGCTAGATGTGGTTTATAAGACATTAATAACGTGTCTGTAACAGGAGTATTTGTTATAGGTAATTGCAAATTTGCACGAATAACATATACCTATACATCAGGAAATATTTGATTATCTTGCCCAATAATCGATGCCTCGATTGTTTGATCTTCAACGGTTACTCTATATCTATACCAGCGAGCAACGATGACGAAGTACACTAAATTGATAGTGCCATATCCCACTATTAGCCAGTAAAATTTATCAAGCATGGCCTTGTTCAGATTATGTGCAAGCCAGTTATGGTGACCGGGACTGCCTGTGGTGTCATGCACAATCTTGACGATGAGACTACTGAGATAACTAGCCACACCCATAGACAAGAAGAAGAGTGCACCCCCCACACTCCTCTTGTTTTTTGGGAATTGACTGTATAGAAATTCGAAGTCAAAATATTTCCAAATGTCTCCCTTAACTCTTAGAAGTCAAAACATTTCAAAGTTTTTTTCCCACAATGTGTCAAGAATAGATTAGTCACAAGTATGGAATTCTATGTATGGGCATATATCATTCAAGAGTTTAAGTCTACTTTAGAAACATTCAATTTTCCTTGGTCTCCCTATTATGAAGGAAAAATTTTCTAATTGTGAAATCTGTATTATATCTAACCATAAAAAATATAGTTTTTCCATATCTTCCTCCAGATCAAAAGAGCCTTTAAAGTTAGTCCATACATATATATGTAACCCAATGCAGACATAATCCATTGCTGATAGTCTTTATTTTTGGAAATTCATTCATGATTATAGCAGGAAGATATGGGTGTATATTCTCAAAAATAAATTAGATACGTTCTCAATATTCAAAGAGTTCAATACAGAAGCAGAAAAACATAATATAAAGCCTTTGAAAGTGAGTACTCAGATCCGACATAGGAGGAGAATACAACTTCAATGACTTCAAAGTTGTTTGTCAACAACAAGGAATCATCATCTGAAACACAACAAGATATACTCCATAGAAGAATGGAGTAATGGAAAGGAAAAACCATACAATCATGAATATGGCGAGATGTATGTTGTGTCAGAAGAAGTTGTCTAATGACTATTGACATGAAGTAGTTTGGACAACAATATATGTTCTCAACAAATCCCAACAACCAATCTCCATGATGTAGTACCTCAAGAAGCATGGAATGGTAAGAAGGCGAATGTATCCCATTTTAGAATTTTTGGATTAGTAGCATTTGCACATGTTCCTAAATAGCTAATAAAGAAGTTTGATGATAGGAGTGAAATAGCAACTACGACTTATTGTTATAACAATTCTACAACTTCTTTATCAAAAAATCATGTCTTGCACAAAAAGAGCAAGCACATTGACACACGTTTTCGTGAGTATATCAATGATGAAGACATATTTCTTACTTTTTGTGATTCAAAAGATCAACTTGCATATATTTTAACAAAGACTTTGGACAAAAATGTATTTGAATTTCAAAAAGACTAAACATTGTAAGTGCCACTACTTATAACAATTAAACTTAAAAAGAAATATTAAGATATTAATCCCAATGTCTCTGAGATATCATCACATTTAATTCCTTCTTATTCTAAGTAGCATAGTCAATTCAGATTTAGTTCAATTTAGTACAACTTCATTCCAGTCATTTATTGTTTATGCTTCTAGATAATCTATTTAACTATTTTGAATAATGATTACCTAACTCGATTTTTCGAATTTTTCTGGTACAAGTGCAACAGTTGCCACTGCCGTTAAACAGTTTCGCCGACGGATCTTGACAACTGCCACCGCCTTGAATAACCAAGCCATTGGATCTTGACAATTGCTGTCAGATGATAGGTTACATTTAGTTTATTAATTTGATTCTTCAGATTTTAATTTCGACGATGAAGACTTTTATTCTTGCTCTCGGTTCCTCCAATATCCTCAGTTGTTTAAGTCACATCGTTACAGTTATTTTAATATTTATAGAAGGAATTGATAAAGAAGGCTGACATAAATTCAATACTGAAAAACATTGAACTGTCTCAAGACATCACATCCTGCAAGACACTCTTTCTTTCGTGTTAATATAAACATTCTAGTTCCGAAAATCAAAATTATACGTTTTATCACGAGTTTCAAGCCTCTTAACGGATGGTAACGCTTCGTGAGACTTAAACTAGATATGGTTTATAAGACATGAATAGCATGACTGTAACATGAGTATTTGTTACAGGTAATTGCAACTTTGCATGAATAACATATACTTATGCATCAGGAAAGATTTGATTATCTTGCCCAAATAATCGATGCCTCGGCTGTTTGATCCTCAACGGTTGCTCTATATCTGTACCAGCGAGCAATGATGACGAAGTACACTAAATTGACAGTGCCATATCCCGCTATTACCCAGTAAAAGTTATCAAGCTTGGCCTTGTTCAGATTCTGTGCAAGTCAGTTATGGTGACCAGGACCGCCTGTGGTGTCATGCACAATCTTGACGATGAGACTGCTGAGATAACTACCCACACCCATAGACAAGGAGAAGAGTGCACCCCCCACACTCCTCATGTTTTCCGGGAATTGACTGTACAGAAATTCGACTCCTCCGATTACACGGAACACGTCTGCCAGACCGGACAGAGAATACTGACGAACCAGCCACAGTGCTGACATCGGAATCAGGTCCCCTGGTTTCTCCACGAAACCGTGGCTTAATGCCATGTTCCGCCGCTTAGTCTCGACAACCGCAGCTAAGGCCATCGATATGTTTGTGAAGGCAAATCCGATCCCCATTCTCTGTAAAATTGTTATTCCCTTGCCTTCCTTCGTCATCCGCCTGGAGAAGGGCACGATGAGCTTGTCGTAGATGGGCAAAAACAAGGTGAGCGATAGCATACGAACGCAAATGAACCTGCAGGATCAGGAAGTGATTGCCTACGTGTCTGACCATCGTCACCGCTTGCAAAACCGTAAATGTGTTTAGTTGTGCCATACACACAAACATGGCGATGGTGGTTGACCATATGGGCACTATTCTTATCACCGATTTCAGTTCTTCCACTTTCTGAAGACTGCACAGTCTCCATGGATTGGCCACGGATCCGTCTTCCTTGAAATCTTCTAGGGTTTTTAAAGAAGCCTTGTTCAGAAACCTAAAAATAGTTACCCAATATCCATCAATTCAACTATTTATACTGCAGAATAACGATTACTGTTCTATTATGTTCTATAATTTTTTTTGGAAAAACCAATTATAGGGAGAAAGGACAGTTGACATATATTAGAGCTACTAAATCAATCATGCTTTTGGTTGTGTAAGCTTACATGAATTGGTTTGTTAGAGCCATCCTTGATTTGAGAACTCCGTTGGGTGGAAGGTCATAGTAATCGGATATCTGCGAAGGGAACGATAAATGGCGTTTTCTTCGTGCAGCAACTATTACTTGAAGCAACCTGGTGAATGAGCTTCCTTGTGGTTTAACACGAATGTAGAGCTTTGCCCCCAGAAGTAAGCTCGTGACAGAAAGAAGCATCAAAATGGTGGGGATACGAAAACCCCAGCCCCAGCTTATAGTAACTTTAATGTATACTATGACAGTGAGTGCCACCATCATCGATATCGTGGCTGAAAAGTAATACCAGTTGAAGAAGCTATGTGTACTTCTCTTCCCCTTTTGGCTAGTGTAATCGAATTGATCTGCTCCAAACGCTAACGAACACGGTCTGATTCCACATGCTCCTATGCCCATCATTATAAAGGAGGAATAGAGAAGGGCATTTTGACCTCCTGATGCAAGTCTACATGGGCTTCCTGCATTAGGGTTGCATGGAGGCGGCCAGAACTGAGGAAATATGGCTGTAAGTGAGAGAATAGCCAGTCCCTTCACAATAAAAAGCAGCACATTAGAAGGCTGTTGGGGCGATATATTTTCCACTTTAGGGCACACAAAAAGATCAGTGACTACCTGCAGTCTCAGCTCGCACTTCTATTAAAAAGACAAACAAGTGCAAACATTTCGTAGAAGCGAATATAGTGATCCATGGTGAAAAGAAGGTGATAAGAATTGAAAACTGAAAAGAAGTGGAGTAGAAGATTTCTCATCTCAATATTACGAATTAGTTAAATAGGATTACATTGGAAACATCATAATAAATAACTGTAGTGTAACTCGACTAAAATGGAGTAACTGAAACTGAACTGTGACACTTGGACTGACGGTTTCGACACCTTGCAGGTGGTTGGGATTACATTCTTTTAATACTCCCCTTTATTTACAACCACATAAAAATTTAATTCAGATACCTGCTGGTCTATGTCTCAGCAAGGCTTACAATTTGAAATACTCAACTTCAACTACCTTTGATTTTCTTCTTCTCTTTTTCCAGATTATGTAACCTCTAAATTGTTTCCGAGTTTTCGCTTTGTTGTATCCTTCAAAACTCAGTTTCTTCATTTGCTGGTGCAGGTCTTTTACTGTTCCAGGTTGTATAAGCATGTCCTAGGTTTCTTCAAGGAATGTGGGTTGCTTCCACATATTGTCTTTTGTAGCACGCTTTTCATCATCAATCCACTGCAACATAAGATTAGAATAATATTTTATTTCTTCGAAAATCCAATACCTAAAAATTTCATTGACATGTTCATCATGTATGTCATCTTCATCATTCATATTTACAACTTCTGTGTAGATCTCATCGAGACATGGTGTTGCAAGCCATGTTTCAAGAAAATGAAATTCTTTTTCATAATCATTCTGTGTACTTGCACACTGAAAATCAATGTTAGAATTAAAAATATTTGCAGAACGAAATTCGTTCTGGTTTTTCTGCTCTACAATGAGAGCTTTCTCCTGTTGTGTTTCCTTTCCTTCTTCTGCCTCTATCTCTGTCCTGCTTTCCCTTTGCAGACTTCTTTCTTTGCTTCTGTCTCTACCTTTTTCTCTATTTCTTCCTTCTGCTCTATCTCTGCTTCTTTCTTTGTTTCTTCCTTCTACTCTGCAATGAGGGCTTTCTGCTGATGGGCTTCCCTCTTTACCTCTTTCTCTGTTTCCGCTTTCCCTTTGCTAACTTCTTTATTTGCATCTGCCTTTATCTCTGTTTCTATCTCTGTCTTTGTCTCTTCACTAACATGTGTTGGTGCAATCAAATTGTCTTCTACTAACTGAAGTGGGGTTATCTCACCAAATAACATCATGTCAATATTATGTTTTTGTTGCATCATCTGTAAACAGTCATCATTAGCCAAAAATTCATTATCAAAGTTAACATCAACCATCAAATTTTCATCAGCAAGCTGTGCTGCTGGATTCGCCATATCTTCATCAGCAAGCTATGTTGTTGGAATCAACAAGTCATCATTAGCAAAATCTATTGCTAGAATCAACAAGTTTTCATCAGCAAGTTGTGTTGGTGGAATCATGAAATTTTCATCAGCAAGCTCTGTTGTTGTACTCACCATCTCATCTTCAGCAAGCTCTATTGCTGGTATCATCATAACATCGTCAGCAAGCTCTGTTGTTGTATTTATCATATCTTCGTCAGCAAGTTCTGTTGCTGGTATCATCAATTCTTCGTCTACCCATAGCTGTGTACAGTGGGGTTGAGAAGCATCTTCGTGCTCTCTCTCTGCGACTTTTGACTCTTTATCTCGCTGTAGATCTGCTACTATAGATCCACCTTCATCTTCAACTTCAACGCTCCCTCTTGCACCAAAAAATCTTTCAAGAGTATCCCATGCCTCCTTGGCTATCTTGGCATCTGAGATTAGAGGGAGAATGTTGTCATCGACAGATTTTTTTATGCATTTTAACACATAGGCGTCTTTTTGCCTCTTTATTTCCAGATCTAAAAAAATATCAAACATCTTCTATTTCTGTTTCAGCCTCTTGTCTTTTCCCATTACCTTGTTGTTTGACTTCCACAAATAGACGAATCTATATATGCATCAAATACCTTACGTCTAAAAAATTTCCTTTTCTCAAAAAATATCTTTCTACAAATTCACTTTCAAGGCTCTCATAATGGTCTTTTTAAATTTCCATTGAAAAAAAATCTCCTTTTAAACTTTCACTTTCACTTTCTCACCTTATAACTTTAAGTTTAAAAAAAAAAAAAAAAAAACTCAAAAAAGAATTCTTCACATGCCATAAAATCCTTTCACACAAGCTCTTTTAAAAATTCATGGCAAAAATAATTAAAATCCCCCTTTTTTAAATGGGCTTCTTTCCTTTTAAAAACCTTAAAATAAGGCTTTTTTTTTTAAAACTTCACATGCATACTTTCAATACGTTGCCATACATTCAAGCATTTACCTTTCTTTTTAAAAAACCTGTTGAATGGCTTAATGAAGCATAAAAAAAAAAATTACCTTAACGGAGGTAATGAACTCCTGTCCCGCGTTAATGTTAATACAGATGATCCACGCATGCCATGCGTTACTCGAAATTTGTGCGAGTAATTGACACTTAACACAGCTGATTCTTCTTGGCTCCCACGTTATAATGCTGAGCTTCTGAACAAGAAGTGCGTTAAGACTAACGCTGAGCTTCTGAGCAACCAGTGCATTATTGCAACAAAAAAAAAAAATTCGGGCTTTCTTCTATTTGTTTTGCCAGCGCTTTCACTGGCTTCACCTGGCTTTTCTTTCTTGTTCTGCTACTTCATAGGAGGCGTCTTCAAATTTCCTCAAACTTCTGCTGCTCTGTCAAAGAGTCTTATGTAGGCTCGCCTCTCCTCTCTACTGCTCCAACTCGGCTTTGTTGCTGTTTCTGGGGAGGCTTATGCAAGCTAGCTCCGATACCATGACAAGAATTGAAAACTGAAAAGAAGTGGAGCAGAGGATTTCTCATCTCAATATTGCGAATTAGTTAAATATGATTACATTGGAAACATCAGTAATAAATAACTGTAGTGTAGCTCAACTAAACTGGAGTCACTGAAACTTGGAGTGATGGTTTCGACACCTAGCAGGTGGTTGGGATTACATTCTTTAAAAGAGGGGCAATGCTCGCCGTTCTTGCCCACACGTGAATAACATATGCAGCCATCACATTTGACATGCGAAATTCTTTTGTGAAGTAGACAATGAAATTTGAGGACAAACACAGAGTTACTAAATTCTCACAAGCCCCGTTTCCTGCAATTTCAATACCGACGACTCTAAATTTTTATCACAAAGATACATCTGCAAAATCGCCAAATTAATAGCATATTACACACTGCAAGAACAAAAACTCTGCTATGAGAAAAACATACGACTTTTAAGAGTTTTTTACATTTTTTGGTTGCAATTTGGGGATGTGAAGTGAAACCTTGATTTGTGTTATTTAAATAGGATTTTTGACTGCATATGTCAATTCAACACTTTGAAAAACTCACTTTGAAAAACTCTTATGAAATTTTTATTGTGTAGAGTTTAGTCATCAAACATGTGATTTCAATAAATTCCTACCAAATTTTACACAAATTAAATCATAAAAACAAATCAAAAAAAAATTCAAACATTCCTATTAAAAAAAATTCATTTTGATCTTGTAAAAATTCAAACATTCCTATTAAATACAAATCCATTTTGATCTGGTGTGGTGCCCTGTTAGTTATTGCTATAGGACAATTATAAGAAATTGGGCTACTAATAATCACAAGAGAAAGGGAAAGGAAACAAGAGACAACCGGACGAGAAACAGAGTTGGAAATTTAGCATTCAATAAACTAGGAAAGAGAAAAAAAAGGAAAATATAAAACACATACAACAAAATATTCAATAAGTCAAATTGTAATAATCACAGAGTAAATCAAATAGCATGTCTCATTGGATAACATTATAAAATTTTAACAGTGTTATGTACAAACCTAACTGGAAAGATATTTAGTTGAGTCTTTGAAACTAGAAATATATATGCCACAGCTATCTTTTCCGATTAAATATACTAGAAAGATATTTAGTTGAGTCTTTGAATATTTTGCACAGCTATCTTTTCCAATTAAATATGTGCTACTATTTTGATAATTAATGTAGAAACATGTTACCCGTTTGCAACCCTTACAATGCTCAAGTAAGTCAACCTAGTAAATAGATTCAAATCCGATTCTTAAAATTAAGCCCAAAGAAAAAATAGATCCAATACAAAATCCAGTGAATTTATAAGTCAAATGCAATGCTAGTGGTAGGATAATTTTCAAATGATTTTCTTTATCTCATCTACTTCATAAATTTGACGAATACATAGGAAAATTTCCTAACGTCAACCATCTTGCATGCTGGACTCTGAACTTATTAAGTGGCACAATCCCGTTGAATTAGTGAACAATGTTGGCACAAAAATGAGTCCAATATTTCCCTGCAACTTGCATCATCGACAAAGAAGAAAAAACCCCAAGGAAAACCCTTCTTCATCTGTGACTACTGGGTGTAAGAAAAAAACAGGTTCATTGCAGAAATTCAAGGGGAAAACCCATCTCCATCTGTAACGACTGGGCCAAGAAAAAAACAGGTTCATTGCATAGATTCAAGGGTCTTCATCAGATGCGTTGAATATATATACAAACCCTCTGTTGACAATTTGACACTGGTTAAATTAAGTAATGAGAGAACATTAGACAATGGAAGCAATTTACTAGATATATCAATGGAGAGACTAAAAAATTTACTAGATATATCATTTGAAAAAGCAACAACATTTTTGTGAGAGCAGGCATTGAGTTATCAATATTAAACCAGCCCGTGGTTGTAACTGTCATTAATGACACTAATATTGGTAGCAGTTCATCTATGATAAAAGGCAGAGCCTTCCATCCTCCTCGGCTTCTGGTTCTGTACAGGTCACTTTCAAATTTTTCTTCGTCCCCAGCATTGTTACCTTCATTTAGATCACCCTCTGGACTATGTAATATAGGTACAGATGGCAGAGAACCCAACTCCACCTGGTCCTGGGAAGCCATGACTCTGCAAGCCGGTGAGTAATGAGCAGGGTCGGAGAGTAGCACAGCCACATGAAAATGCTTAGTACGCTCAATCAGATTCATTTATGGCGAGTCGCGACTTGGAAGCGGACTTACGCAAGCATATGCAACCAGAAAGCGTGAGATCTCAAGTGATATCAGGAGATTGTTTAAAGTCAGGGAACATGTGATATCAGCTAAACCAACTTTACCCAAATTGGACATTAAAGTCAACCAAAAAAGACTTTGTAATGATGATGGTGAGGATCTCACTTAAATTAACTTTTATGTGTATTTGCAAAGAAAATGTATGAAACTTGATCTTGGTAATGATAATGAGAATGATATCATCTCAAACTCTTTTTTTTTTTTTTATAAAGAAAGTGAATAATACTTCTTCTTGATAATGATATCCCTTGAAACAAACAAATTTACATGTAAAGGAAGTGAAAGCAAATTTTGATGATGATGATATGCCTTAAGAGTATGTGTATATTTTTTTCAAAAGACAAAATAAGTTTTAATTATTATTATTATTTTTTAATATTTTTAGATTGTATTGTATTTTTGGGTAAATATTGATTAAATTGAAAATAAATTAGAATACCTATTCAAGGAGGGGTTGATAAACTTTTTTCTCATTTAAGAATTTTACTTATTTTGTTTTATTTCTTTTTAATTTTATAATTTTATTAAAAATGAAAAATATATATCTTAATTTAATTTTTTTTATTAAATAGTTGCATATGTGATTATTATATAGCCTAGAAAATTCCTAAACTTAACATCACTATAGAATGCCTACCAAATCTTAACCCAAAGCCATTACAAATTATCATGGAAATTGATGTGGATTTGTTGTCTCTTAGAATCCTTATACAAGACTTGTAAAATTCTAGGGAGTTTTTGTGTGTGTCACTAACCACTTTCCTGAACACATTATAACTTCCATTGCAAGCGCTTGAGACCAATTAACTGAATTATCTTTATTACAAGATCAATGTTTGAATATTATAGGCCATATCTAAAAAATGACCCAGTTAAACACCTAAACATTTTCTTTTAAACATGAAACCAAACATTGTATTAACAATTCTATGATGAGACACAGTTGGTACATCAAAATTTCGTAATTCCAATTGAATTGATTCCCATGTATCTATCTCGGTATGTCCCTTGGATCCAATTTTTTTTGGGCTTTTGAGCTATCAATTATCATACATTTACAGGTGTAAATATACCAAAAGACAAGCAAAATTAAGCAATATTTGGTATACATGAAGAGTTCTGAAGGATCGACTACATCTCTTGACCCATATTCCCTTGATTTTGGGGAGGAAAATAGATTTAGGTCTAGAAAAAATTGACCAAATAGATTGGCATTATTGCTAGAGGTAGTTGGTTTGTAGGATTCTTGTTGAATGTGTGCTACAACAATTCAATGTGTTTTCCTAAACTAGCAATCTCATCTTCTATCCTCTCCATTATTGTTTATTCGTTACTTAGAATCTCCATAGTGGAAGTGGGATTGGACACAAGTTCATCACATCTCATTTGCAGGGAGAGAATTTTGTTTTGCAATTATTTAAATTTTTCGAAAATATCAATTTCCTTGTCTCTAGAGTGACGCAACATCTTTACAACCATCCAATTTTGGCTTTCTTTATCAAGATTCCCCACTTTACCCCTGTGGTTATCGAATAACCAGATCTCGATAATCACTTCCTTCACTTGATTGATCAAAGCGATTTAACTAGAGTCACTATAAAAGAGGTTACGACTTATATAGGGCTCCAGGGGGTCCCCTTAGCTAAAGCATTACTTAACCCCTCTAAAGTTAATTAAACTTCAACTAGAACTAGACAGTGGAGGGAAATTTCAGTGAGAACCAAAACAAAAATAATAGCTTCCAAGTTATTTCACAAAAAATTTCCTTCCCCAACACTTCTAATTTATCGCCTCTATACCTAATTTGGAACATTGATATGTTGTCAAATGTGGAGAGAATTTCCTCATTGATTCGTCCAACCAATTCAAGTCCTAACTTCTGTAGTCAACAATTATTTTAGGAATCCAATACTCAAATTGGATACAGGGATTGGATAATTTGACTTTAATCAAGAAATATAGAAAGGAAATTTCTTATGAGAGCCTCACATTTCACAGAATATTGATAGGTTAAAAGAGATCCATGAACATATATTTCCAATTTTGAGCTTGAGTCTGCCATGCATGACATCCACTAAGGTATGATCCTTTCTCAACTTCATTCCCACATTATTCTTCACATGTTGCTTATCTCCAATCATGCATTTCCATAAAAAAAAATCACCATAAAATTGTGTTTTGTTTTCATGTGAATTCAGTAATATTTCTAGTGTAACCTATCAAATTTGATGATTTTATCCACCCATGATTCTCCTTACAATGGTCTGAGTAGACATTACATAGACTCCCATTTGAACGGTTTCATACCTCCACCACCCAGAGCAACCCATTAATGGATTATGCCACACGTCATCAAATCTCCCCAGCCTTCTTAACTTACACCATGTATTACAAGCACTTATATTAGTGACCATTTTTCATGCCAATAAATTTTCAATTTCGAAATAAATTTTGGATGACATGGGGTTAAGGGATGGGACTATGCCTCTCCACATTATTCACCTTCATAAACCCTAATTCTAATGAGCACTTAATGTTAGCTAGGAAATCAAATTATTTATTATGTTACATCTCGATATGATGTACCTAAAAGCAACAATTTTTTTTTAATACCCACACTACCTTTGTTATTATATCTTTCAATTTCATGTCCTTTTGAAGGTTCCTCTTGACTATATTTTTATTAAAATTTCGTAGGGCGAAAATTCTTGTAATATTCCTTTTTTGAATAAGGTGTAAGCCTTGAAGAAGGGCATATGCTTCAATTTGAATATTTGATCTTATTACTACGTACAAAACAAGGGTTAATTCTATTAATTCAATTCCACCTTAGATAAGTGAAGTTTTCAATTATCATATGTTGTAGGTATACTTTTGGTGGGGAGTAGTGTATCAAAGGCAATATGAAATAAGTGATTCATCCATTCATATGCATTTTATGTAGGCATTTCCAACCAAGGGATGCATCCTCTCTTGACTTCCAATTCTTCAACATTAGAGAGGGAACCCTTAGGGCTTGTAATAGCACTAGTAAAAAATCATGTAAAAACATATAAGACCATGGTCGATGGTACACATATTCCAAGATAAATGTTGGGAAAAAAACCCTAGTGGGTGTCCATTTTGGTTTATTATGGCCAAAGGAAATTTGCAAAGGAAATGGCTAAGACTTTAGAAAGGAAAAGTGGCATTTATTGACATTTATTTATGGAAATAATGAAAGTTACAAGAAAAGGAAGGTGAAAGATCAGAGGTTGCATGTGAGGAGGAAAATGAAGAAAATAGATGCCTCATTAATAAAAAGGCTTATGAGGATCAGTGGGAAGGCCTTGATCAGCTCAGTTTTGGAGTTATCATTGTTCTCTCTCTCTCTCTCTCATACTCTTGAGAACTTAGAGTATTCTTGGAGCACTCTTGGAGAGTGTGTCATACTTGGATATTTGGATTAAGAAAGAAAATGAATAGCAAGAAAGCTCAAAGGGCATCAGGATCAACATCTACAACAGGTTTTGACTGCAGGTACCGAGTTGCATGTATGATTTCATCACAAGTCTTATCATGCATGGTGTATGCATGTGGATTTTCCAACCTTGCCATTTCCTGGATGGCCATGGTTTTGTGGGTTTATTTCCATCGATTGTTTTCTTGTTGGTTTTCATTATTCCTTTAGTTATTTCATTTATTAGTTATTTTAAGCCTTGGTTGGAAAAACACTCTAGAATCCCGATGGACAACTGTGGGTTGAGTTACTAGTCGAAGAATCCTTGGTTGGACAAACACTCCATAATCCATAGGTGGGTTGAGTTAGAAGTCCTGGAAGCCCTAGTTGGACAAATGCTCTAGAAGCCCTGTAACAGTTAGGGTTGAGGTACGAGTCTCGGAAGCCCTTGTTGGAAAAAACACTTTGGAGCCATGGAACAACTTCGATAGAGACAAATCCGTGATGTTTGTGATGTTTGAATGTGAGGTGGAATCACTGGTTGAGGGTTGAGGCGGTTTGGCCTCTGGAAGCCGTGGATTGTTTTTGATTGATGTGTTTGGTGAAGTCCCACATTCATGCTTGGAAGATGGCACGGGCGTTGTTGGCTGAAGTAATATTTGGCTCAATTAATCTATGCTTGGGTGGAACATGGAAGCCCCATCTCTGATTGGTTTTTACATTCAATAATGAATTTCTCATTCCTTTGGTATTTTGTATGCAAATGTACTGGTTATTATGTTGATTCTATTGTTATTGTATCCATGGTATTTTTGTTGTTATTATGTTGGTTATAAGCATGTCTTTTATCAGTAATGATGTATGGCTCTCTCCATATTTTTAGTTGTAAATGAATGCACATTCTAGCGATGGTCAAATCGATTGTATTGCAACTAATGACGTAAAGAACAATGTCAACTTTGAAACGGGAATGGAAACGAGTACCCACCTTTTTTTAGGTAGCAAAAAATAGTCCGATTTTGAAAAGTGTTGATTCAGAATACTCTTAATTTCTTTTTAGCATCTTTTTTACACATTAAATTTTCTTATGTACCAAGTATAGACATTATTTTTAAAATGTTAGTGTTTTTATGTTGATTTTGAAAAGTGTTAATGCTAGCATCATCCCCTTCTTTTAGAAGACTTATTTTTTACCTAAATTTTTATAATCTATTAAATGCTAATAATTATTTTCACTTACATATTTTGTTTAAGTGTTTTTTAGGCTTTTTTTTCTTTTTTTTTTGTAGTTAGATATTTGATTTTTTGCATTGTCAATAAAAGAAAAAAGCTAAAAATTTTAAAGTGTCAATCTTCTATATAATTATATATTGTTAAATAATATTTCATTGCACATGCAATAATTGCCACTAAAAAAGCAATAATTTTTTAACAATTTACATAAAAAATCACATTTTGAATATATAAATAACTGAAAATATACACATTTTTCATCTTTTTTGCTAAAACTGACATGTCAAATAAACCATTTTTAGAGGAAGAAAGTGACCAAAAAGTACAAAAATTGGCAATTTTTGTTAATTTTAAGCGAAAATTTAATAATAATTACATATTTTTTCAAAACTTAAATGATTCACATAAAAATGAAGTGAACATCACATTATAAAATATTAAACATACAATAAAAAAAAATTCAATATTTATTTCTTCTCATAAAATGTGAGAGTAAAAAAATTACAAGTATAACTTAAGAATAGTTACAAAAAATGAGCTTCATTTGGAAGCTTAACTTAATAATTAATCAATAATATCATGTAACCCAAACTCTTCATCTTCAAGAGTATCATTACTGTCCTCTTTCACAATATTTTCATCATTCGCTTCAATTTCATCATTTTCCTCTTCTGATGGATCTTTGATGTCTGTGAACATCCCAAAGTATGCCTTTCCAGTCATTCCATCTAATGATGGTTGAGGTTCTTTTGCCTTTTTTTTTTCACACGAGATTCATTAAAATCCCCTTTTCTCAAACCAACTTCTTGGATTTCATCTGTAAGAAATTGAAGAGCATTGATTCTTTGATGAATAAATTTGCATTGTGTTCGGTCATTTTCAAAGGAAATGTGATTTCTTAATTTTTGTAAGCAACATGCTAGTGTTGTACCTAATCATCAAGTACACAAGAAAAAATTTAGTAAATAAGTATAAACACAAACAATTTGAAAAATATAACAGTGAAATTAATTATTATATAATAAAAATTACGTGAGCCTGAAAATAAATCCAAATCCTAATCTCCTTCATTTGAACATAAATCTAAAAGATAGCTAATCAATGACCATGGTTTTTTATATATGTTAACTATCTCTCCTTTTGCTTCTTTATCTTCATATGTTAGTTTTCTTATAACAACATCATGGTCCAGTAATTGGCTATGATTCTTTCCATCTACTTGATTGAAAAGAATAGTCTTGTAGCTATCATCCCTTGTCCAACTTTCAACATGAATGAACTCACAGTCACTTATAATTGGTTGATTTCTGCCACAAATAAGATTTGGCTTTTTCCTGGAGCATGAAATAGTAAAATTTCAATTAACTTGTACATAAATGATGTTTTTAACATTAATCAAATATACAATTGCTGCATCCTTCACTTTGCTTTTCCCTTGAAGCTTAATAATAACAACCCCAATTGTGTGTTTGAATGAAATGTCACAAATCTCCAAAATGGTGATGTTGTGACTTCTATAAATACTGCAACCACTTTACTAAATTTTTGATAAGTATAAGGGTCACTACCATATTCAATGTTTTTGATATTCAAACCGTGAGGAATATCTGCAATCGCTAGGGAATAAGACCTTTTAGGTATGACTTTTGCAATTTCTTCACAATTACCTAATATTATATGATATTGGATAGTGTGGAGCCCATTCCAAATGAAAGCATTAAGATTGGAATCAACTTCAACATCACTAAGACTTTGTTTTCTTATCCTTTCCATTTTTATTTTTTCAATAAAGCTTCTAAAACTATCTGGTGCTCCATTTGTATCCTTCTTCATATTTAATAAAATAAAAAAAAGCAATGTGTAAGTTATAAAATAAAATTATTATACATATGAATATAAATGAATGTATGAATGAACATATCTTTTTAAATGCAAGAAAAAAATATTTTAGCACTAATGTAGAACTTGAATATGGGTAGTTGCGTACAACATCATCCCAACTATCTTCATTCAAAAATTTAACCATTTCTTCCTGTATTCTCATATAAACCTTGTGACTAAATAAATGAAGTAAACAATGTTAATATATTGTTATGTATAACAAATAATACCAACAAAAATATATTATATTTAACAGAAAGTTATAATAAAAAAATTAAAAATAAAAAACTCACTTTAGAAATTCCTCAGACATTTCATCCATTGATAATTCTTTTGAATTTACAGGAGATAATTTTTTTTGACAAGCTTTTCATCCTTCACTCCTTGCATTTATATCCAACGTGTGATAGTCATATCTTCTGGAAGGAGCTTCATTTCAGGACTTCATTTACCGTTGGTACATATTAATGGTTTAGAAATTTTATCCTTCTGAATTTTAATGCCAACGTTCTCCCACAACTCAAAAATCTGATCAATCAATTCCCATATCTCTCCAGTTCTAAATGCCAACTAGAAAATTTTATCCCTACCTATGAATATTTCATAATTTACTCTACTATATTTTGAAGTTATTTTTTCTTCGATTTGATAACTGATTTCCATACAACATTCCTTCCAAAGTGCATGATCAAAATTCGTCTTATCACCACCACAATTTTCTTCAAATTCACTATGAATAAATCTAACCCTCTGGATGGAAGTCATAGAGATCCTATACTCATTATCTAAATTATGATCCCATGCTAATAACTTTGCTTCTGCATCTGTTAAAACAACATAAATGATACATTTCATTATTTCAAAATGTGGGTTTTTGGGATATTCCTCCATTAATTTCCTTTGAGATTCCACATAATGGTTTCCCCCAAGTACATAATATTTGTACTCAAAACATTTTGACTTGTCAAATGATTCTTTGTTAGGAACCTAACTTGGATCAACAAGAAGAACATAATGAACCACATGTGAAAAAGGGTTGTACCTCATCAATGTTTTCAAATTGTGAACATGCAAGTGGTGTGGCTTTCTAATTTGATATTTGAATTGTCCTTCATCTCGCTTGTAGACTTGAATGACATTAAGTTGAAATGACCTACCATCCTCAATTAAATTTTTCTTGACCAAATGATGTTGAATGGAATTTTGTTTTGTTTTCATAATGCCATCCTCTAAATCATCTCTTGGCATAATGATTTCGCTACTTTATTTGGATTTTTCACTAAGCCCTTCACCGTTGTGCATGATTTTTTCAGAATGAGAAATTTTTTGTTTCTTCCTGCTATTACTTATGATATTTTCTTGAACCGAAAAAAACTCCTCATCATCGACTATAAGGGAGACATTCTTGGGAATTCTTGTTTTTTTTTTTTATAGCTTTTCTCCTTTCAAACATTAGTTCTAATATGATCCCCAAATATGGAAACACATTCTTCATCTTCAACTTCAGCAACTTTAACTTCAACTTGCTCATTTTGAAAAGTAACATGTCTACCTTTACTAGATTGATTCCTTTGATACAATCTTGTAGTATCATGAAGTTTTTTTTTTCTTATTTCCCATATATTTTGCTTCATGTTCATGGAAAATGGAGACTAAATTCACAATATCTTTCTCTATATAATATATTTCCCCCAACATAATTGAAATGCCCTCAATTTTTTTTTGTAAAAAAATTATAATATGTCAATATTAACTAAGTCATTAAAAATACAATGATACAATTTGGATAACACAAAAGAGATAAGTGTAAATAAAAATACTTACAATCTTATTTGCAATATTTTGTACGATTTGTTTGCATATATTTGAATAATCTTCCCCCGTCTTGTACATCAACAATGTAAAATGATATCTATGTTTATCATTTGACTTGGGCGGTTTTGATTGTATATAAACACTTTAAGTATTTGGAAGAATATATAGGTCTAATAATTTTCCCACCAAATCATAACTTTCAACATCAAAATTCTTACTGTAATATAGATATAATTGTAGAGAATAATATTCTATATCTTTCAGAAACCATGCATATTTTGAACAATTCACTTCTGTTGATTTCTTTGAGTATGAAACCAACTTCTTTTCTTTTGTGGATGCATCTCCCACATTTTTAGTAATTAACTGAGGTGCATTTCGTCCAATAATGTTTTTTAAGGGCCCCTTGTAGCTTTAGATGATGCAAATGTTGACTTGGGTCCAGAAAGATTGACATAAACATTCCTTAATGCGATTGTCCTGCAAACACACACACATATATATATATATTACTAAATCACAAAAACAAATATCTTACGTAAATAATTTTTTTTTTTTTTTTTTAAGAATTGTATTTTTATAGATTTTCCCTGATAGAAACTCTAAAAAAATATTTTTTTACATGTCATCTACCCAACCCCGCTAATATATATATATATATATATATATATATATATATATATATATATATATATATATAATTAATTTAAAACAAGTTATTTTAAAAAAAATGTTATTTTTTATATTTTCTCCCCAGCCCCACTAATTTTTTATTTTATTTTTTTTATATGCCCAAATGAGCGATTATGAGAATTGGCCCTGATTCTCATAATCATTCCTTTGGGCATATAATATTTTCTTTATATATGTGAAAGGGCCAGTTCTCAGAATCGACCCTTTTGGTATTTAATAAATTTATGGAAAACAAATTTATATGCTTAGAATGGGCTCCTTGGCCATATAATTTTTTTTTATATGCTCAAAGGGATGATTCTGAGAATCGACACCTTGGGCATATAAAAAAATAATAATTTCTTTTTATATGCCCAAAGGGCCGATTTTGGGAATCATCCCCTTCGACATATAAAAAAAAAAGTATTATTTTTTTATATGTGCAAGGGGACAATTCTCATAATTGACCTCCTTGCCTTGATAATCCTCAGGCTCGAGCGGACGCGCCCATGGAGCGATGTCTACTTGAGCCCGAGGAGATAGCCCCCCTACCTGGCAGGAGGCAGATTCCCAGAATTGGCCCCCTGCCTAGGTTCGGGAAAATGTCGCACCATGGGCGCGTCTGCCCGTAGCACCATGCCCTAGCTCAAGTGGGCATGCCCACCGACCCCCTGGGCAAGAAGGGTGACCGAGTCTGAGAATCGGCCCCTATTTTTGCCCAAGGGGATAGTGGGTGCACCCACTTGGGCCAGATCGACCATGTGCTACCTCGAGAAGGACCACCTATAATGGGCATATTAATTTTTTTATTTTAATGTTTAGATAGAAAAAAAAAATTGTTTTCTACCTAAAATAATCAATGGGAAAAGCTCGTAAATTTTTAACGGAAGTAAATAACTTGAATTTAATTAACTTTAACAGCTTACTAATTTCGTAATAATAGACACAAAACTAACCTTTCAAAAGCAAGAATCTCTAGTTGAAAATGTTCTTGTGCTAGAAAATCGTTCCAAGCTTTTAAACAAACCTCGATAAATCTTGATGTCATGTGTGAAATAGTGAAATTGACTTTTCTTATAAAGCGTAAATAATGGATTTGTTTACGGTGGGGTGAATGTGGGATAAAAAACATTGATGAATATTGAAAAAATAAAATTTATAATGTAGTCAAAGTTATATAATTTAATTAAAATTATTTTAGTTTGAAAACAATTATTAAGAGAAAAATTTCTAGGGAATTTAATTTGAAATTAAGGTCCATATTATGAGAATATTTTAATAACTAATTTTCAAATAAATCATTTAAATAAAATTTGGAGGGACATACTTAAGTAAAACATTTCAACGAAAATTTTTGGAGGGAATTTTTGGAGGGAATTTATCATTGTTTTGGATATATATTATCATTGCGAGAGAGATCATTTGAATCATTCACCATTTATTGTTTGATTCTTATGGATTCCTCTAATATTGAAGCTTCATTTTATGAAGCATCAACATCTTCATCACGTAAAAACTCTATTCATATTGATGAATATAACGAGAGAAGTAGTGACAAAATGAAAGATGAAGATTTTTAAATGAACAAAGAGTCTAAATGTTGACTTACTCCTAATCCTATGGACTATGAGAGCAAAAATCAGGAATGGAAAGATGAAGAATTTCCAAAACCTAGAAACTCACATTTTCCACTGACTCCTAATCCTAAGGAATTTGAGAGCAATAGTGATGATTGGCGAGATGAAAAAATTTCAGTGGGTAGAGAGCCACAATTTACACTTAGTCCTAATCTTAAGGATTATGAAAGAAATAGTGATGAATGGTCGGATGACAAATTCTCAGTGGATAGAGAGTCATAGTTGCGCTTAGACCTAATCTTAAATATTAGGAGATCAATAGTGATGAATGGCATGATGAAAATTTTTCAGTAGATAGAGAGTCATATTTTCCACTTACTCCTAATCTTAAGGATTATGAGAGAAATAGTGATGAATGGCAGGATGAAAAAATTTCTGTAAATAAAGTGTCACATTTTATAATTACTCCTAACCCTATGGACTTTGATAGCAACAGTGATTAAGAGAAGGATGAATAAAATCCAATAAATCGAGAGTCTCAATTTCCACTTACTCCTAGTCATATGGACTATGGTAGCAACTGTAGCGAAGATCGGGATGAAGAATTTCTAATAAATCAAGTACCACAATTTCTACATAGTCCTAATCCTATGAACATTGAGAGAAATAGTTATGACGGGAAAGATAAATATGGTGAAGAATATCCTCCAATTCACTATATGAAAACCACAGATGATGGTATTGAAAATTTTCATGTCACCAAAGATGGTAATGAATATTTTTCAAATAATTATGGTGGTAAATTTCCCAACTATTTTGCAAATGATAATAGTAAGAATGGTATTCCTCCTAATAATCATGGATATTCTTGTTCAGAGAATGATGAAATGATAGATATGTTGCCATTAAATATTGTTTGTAGGAGTAGGAGTAGACCTTTTCATATCAATCCAAGATGTTCTAGTTATACAAGGGGTAGAGTAGTATATATCACAAGAAGAAGTTCTATCAACGAGTTCATTTCAAGCAACTTTCGTAAAAACTGTTTGTGCTCAACTTAGTGTCCCTAAATTGAGTTCATTAATTGTCAACCAGGGTTAGTAAACTGTTGAAGTGTGGTGCACTATATGTGCCTAGGTATTTGTTTCTCACTATGTTGTGTTTAGTGTTTTATGATGTTTTTGGTTTTATGGTTTTATGTTTGTAAAGGGAAAGAACTAAGTGCTGGTGAAAAGAAGCTATTGGTTATATTAAAACATAACAAAGCCTGAACTATGGATGGCAAACAGCAAATGCAAAGCTTGATAATGACTTCATTGCAAGGAAATAAACCACAACATGAGCTTGAAATTATCCAATTCATTCATTAAAGGTGTGTTGGAAGAGCTTGAGAAATGGACAAGTTAAGTGTAAATGAAGTTCTCCTAAATAAACAATAAACTCACAATATTACAAAAAAAAATGATTATTTGTAACACAGTAAAGTTTCTATTCTATATTAACCTATGATGCTGAAGTTACCCTATTCTACAACTTGACTTATCACTTCTAGGCCTTATTCATAAGTTTTGAGATTTTCTAGAATAATGCTTGGGAAAAAGGCTATAAGTGAATTTGTAAAAGATTTGCAGAGTGATCAAAGCCTTAAACTGATATTACTGACCCCTGTTCATGTGATGATGTATCAATATAAATTCAAAACAAAAGTAAGTTGTAAATAATGAAGGCCGAGAGACTAATTTTGTCAACTAGTACTACTTGAAATACAATGGATAACACTAGGCTAGAATGCGGTCTATCAATCTTAAAATACAGTGACTACAACTAAACAAAAATGCCATTAATCTTTCCTTGAAAAAAATGAACTGAGATTGAACTAAGGTGCTACTAATCTACTTGAAGTACAGTGAACAGAGTTAAACTAGAATGCCATTATCAAACTGGAAATGTAGTGATAGAGCTGAACTAAATGCAATCAACCTCCAGAGTGTTATAACTAAATTAATATGCAACTAGTCTACGGAATTATACAACCCATCTCGTTTCAATATGAATGATATTTTGGAAGAGTTTTGTAAAAACAAGTCTGGCTGTATTATTCAATGCAATTGAACATAAACATAAGATTTGAAAGAAAATACAACTAGGATCTAAGATACCACAGCTGTTTCTTATTCATTGTTAATGATGTTTTGGAAGAGTTTGTAGGAGTAAGACCGACTATGACACTTAGTGTAAACAAGCATAAATCATAAAATTCGAAAGGAAATGCGACTAAAATCTACAACACCACAACTATGCCTTATTCATTGTGATGATATTTTGGAAGAGGTTATAAGAGCAAGTCTAGCTGTGATGATTAATGTAAACAAGTATGAAACATAACTTCAGAAACCTACTTAAGCTAGAAATGAAAATGAGACTAAAATACTTATCTAAGCCATATGAACAAAGCTGCTCAGGTAGCAGGGGCCCTATACCACTCGAGTAGCGCACAAAATCTACTTCAATATTGACTCAGCCTTTCAATAAAATGGTGGTTCTTTCATTAAAAGAGAAATTAATTCAAAACAGAGTGTTTTCGGACTTTTGAAATCTAGCAATCAAACACAAAATCTAACCTTGTCCCTCGGTTTCCCGAGCCATATTTATAACAAAATTACATAACTGTCTTGAGATAACCTAGGGATAATTGTCTTTCCAAATAAAAATCAAACTAGGACTGTGATGGTGGTCTCGTAATCTGATTAAGGACATCTGGACTGTCCTTGTCCTACTAGGAGTCTATCTCCTAGTTTGAGTTCCCACGTGCATAACCACCTACATAATTCCATTCAAACTTCGTGGAGAGAAAAAAATGATGAGGGAGTGATGTGGAATACAACCATATGTGTTTTTCCTTGAGATGACACCTGGAACCTGCGTAGACATGAAGACAACTGCAGAATCGGCAACTAGCTACAGAATGTCTGCATTCCGTAGCTAGATCTAGTTAAAAAAGTACTACAGTGAAAAAATCATAAAAACATAGCAAGTTAGTCATGATACTCATTCTTAAATAAATTTTAATTAATTCTATTGATCATTTGAGCCTGTAACTAATAATGGACAAAGGAAATGGAGTGGAATGTGGTGGAAGAAAGAACATCTTTGGAGCTCAACATACCCCCACTGCTAGGTTCTTGCATGTCCTCATGTAACTATTCCATGAACTTTGAGACCTCTGCAAGGACATCCAACCCTCTTATTTTGCTTTTCCTGGAAGTCAAAGGCCTTCTGGGCTTCCTTATGACTAACTTGAATCTCAAATTTGTGAGTGCCCTGGTTAACTTTTTATTTCACTTCTTCAATTTTTCACTGGCCTTGTGTAGCTTTTGCATTTGTAGAGACAGAGTTGAATTCATATTAGTTTTCAGTTTAACCTGCTCTCTCAAAATTTCATTCTCATTCTTGATATGCCTGTTGAGTATTTCCAACTCATATTTATCTTTCCTTAGGATATCAACTGCAGATTTTGGTGGACTAGGAGTTCTTTCTCTTCCTTCTGAAGCTCTTTTCTCTAATGTTTCAACATAGTTGTAAATTTATTGCTGTGCTAGGTCTATTTTAGGAGCTCCTTCATCAAAATCATCCTCATTAGGTGTTTCTTCATCCTTTATGTTTATGACTCCAGTTTTTTTAACCTTTTTTTCTTTAGTATGCCTCTAAATTTCTGGCTCCTTCTTGGTTGAGATGGTCCTTCTCCTTTCTCTCTGGAAAATTTTCTTATTATCCTCTCTTTCGTAAGCTGCTTCCTAATTTGAGCCAATTTCTTAGAAATCATTTCTTCACTACCTTCTTGTATTATTTTACCAGTTTCAGTTTTGGAGGTTTTCCATCTTCTGCTTCTTTTTGTAGGTTTGTCTTCAGGTGGAGGTTCCTTGGGTTCTTCAAAGTGATTTCTGACTAAGAACTCTTCCCAATTATCTCCCATTTTCTCAAATTATGTTCAATCAAAATTTTGACTAAACCATGGTTGTATAAGGTTTTTTCTAGAAATTGAACTCTCTTTTGAACACTTGAGGCCATTTTCTTTAAACTATGAAGCAAGAAAAAGGGCAAATTAAGTTCTTCTTCTAAGAAATGCATTATCAACCGAATATGATAAACATAGAAGGTACCATATCTTCCTTCACACGTGATGAATTTTTGCAAGATAAGAAACATGTTCCTCCATTTGTTCTTTAGTGCGGAGCTAAGGATACCCTTTTTAAAAATGGAAACATCCATACCTAGTGACTTGAGTATTTGCTTCCATGCCTCGTTATGAAATTCTCTATTCTTGAACCACCTTTCTCCTTGTCTGGGCAATTCGGTTGCTTCTGCAATGGAGGTTTCTGTAATGGTGAATTTAATATCTCCTATCTCAACCTTAGCTCCATTGAAGGACCGTGCAAACTTTTTAGTCACCTCTTTGTGAAAACCACTGAATTTTTCAAAGAATTGCAACCACCCTGCTTGTTGTAACATTTCTCTGACTTGAGGATATCCCTCCAAGTACTTAGTTCCAACCGGTTCGGTCCTCACTATGAGACCCATAACTTCTCTTTCCAACCTTCAAATTGTTGCTCCTCTGTTCACGGTGACAATGGCTGTTACAGAGATGTTTTTTCCCCACAGATGTTTTCTCTGTTTTACAGAATGAAATGGTTAAGAGTTGGCTACGGGAAAGAATGATAGGGAGTGATTACGAAATGAATATAATGAGGTGAGGATGATGTATATGAGTTGAAATATATCAGAGAAGAAAATACCACGGAGATATTTTGTAATGAATTCAAAATCATCATTAAATGTTTTGGCCTAGTGACGTGACTAATCCAATCACTTCAGCACTTTAACCATTTAGATTTTTAAATGATGATCGGATATGGGATTTGAAATGGTGGAATAGGAGTTTTATCCAAAGTTTCTACGGGAGGTTTTTTAGGCATGATCAACAAAATCAATTAAAAAAACTTTTTGAATTATTCATAACTTAACTATACTCAAATTTTTCATGATATGTCATTATAATCAGAACTTTTACCTTTTCCTTTCCTCTGATTTTTTTTTGTGATATTTATATGCTTTGTTCTCCCCTGAAAATCATTACTTTTTTAGTCTTCATAACTCCCTTGATTTTGCTTGTTGTCATGGATATGTAGGATCATTTTATTGCAGATCAGGTGATTACTGGACAGTGCTTTCAGGATCTCTAGCTGCAGAATGTCTGTCTGGCTGCAGAATGTCTAACTGATTGCAGAATGTACCTATAGAAGACTTGAAACATGAAATGGTATGGTTTGGAGCATGAATGGAATGTTGTATGGAATGAGTGAAGATGGATAATAAAATATGATGTAATGGAATATGAATGAAGTGAATAATGGAGTGGAATGGATCACAACTTATGAAATGGAGTGAAGTATGAGAAGTGGCCTGCAATTCATGATATGTATTATTCAATTGCAAAAAAACATCAAACTTAAAAATCTGGGATGGAAATGAGGTGGACCATGGGGTGAAATGAATGAAGTGTGGATGAATGAATGAAATGGAGTATGGATGAACGAAATGAGATGGACCATAAG